>JAIGNY010001982.1:130000-160000 GCA_020152595.1 Chiridota heheva
CCATACAAAAGATGTGAATTCGTGAAGGTACGGTACCCCCGTTCTCGCCCGGAATCCCGCCTATGAGTGCATGGACTTAAGTTTATTCCTCCCCCAGCTTTATGTTCTGAGCCTAGTAGCTATATCCCGGAACCGGCCCGCCACTACTGATTAGGGACGTGTCAGAGGGTTGTAAAAATATCAAGGTGCAAGAAAAATGAAAAAGCGCAGTCATTCAAGAAACTCCCTAAAATTTGAGCAACTTTTGAATTTCGCTAGATAAACAAAGCTAACTTCGTATAGAGTTTTTTATTTGCGTTAAACCAAATAAAAGATAAAGTATAATCATCTGTGATACTCTAGTAGACCATACAAATTTAAATGTTGTTCCCCCTCTCCTTCTCCAAGAAAAAACAAACATTGTCACCATTTTTTTTCTCTACGGCCCAATTTAAGCTAGACTGACAATCAAAACAATTTCTACATAAAAAAAAAAGACTTTTTCACAGGTAAAAAGTATTTCCGCTATATTAGAGTATTACAATTTGATATATTTCCTAAAATTAATAATTAGATTTTTTTTTCTTCTTTTACAGATAAAATATTTTATCGCATATATCATATTTTCTTATTTTTGTACATATAATCATATGACTGATATAATCATATGATTGTTTCTCATGTATTATCTTCAATCATGGACGCCTGCATATCGAAAGGGCAGGGGCAAAATCTCATGAAAGGGCAATTTATATTTGGAAAGGCACACACTGGTAGAAATTACTCATCCGATATTCCATGATTTTCCCGTTCTGTGCATAAAAATATTTAAAAATAGTTCAACAATTTGGTGGATTATTTTTCAAAATGTTGTCAAAAACAGGTACAATTCTGCATAATTAGCCAATCATAAAACGGGCATATTGATTTATTAAAAGAGTATGCCTATATGTACATCGAAATTCACTTTTTGCAAACCTTGCCCCCGTAGATTAACTTCTTAAGCAATCCTTGACCCCGTTGCCCCGTGAGGTTGCTGGTTGAAGGGCAGGGGACATCTCCCCCTGTTGCCTTCGTGCTGCAGACGTCCTTGTCTTCAATAACTGACTTAATAATTCATTATTCATGATTGATATACTGATTTCTTTTCATGAACTCATTTCATATAACGTTGCATGTTTATCAATACTATATATAGGTCAGAGTTCAACTGATTGCTCGCCTGGAACCAAATGAGACGATCGTGAACGGGGATGTGTTTACTCTTAATACTGCAGCATATCTTAATTCCTTCAACCAGTATGCTGCGCAGGTCAACTTTGAGGCTCTGGATAGACCTATGTATAAAGAGGTAGAAAAACCAAATCCGTTTTAAATTGAATTTCAGTTTAATCTAATTAAAACTAAATTCCAATTAAAGAGGGAGGCTCGTCTTAGTAAAATACGGTAAAAATAGGGAATACTTTATTTTGACGTCATTTCCGGTTGTGGGGGCAAGATCCGATCATCTGTCTGTTTGTACCACACAGTACAGCCAGACAGACACAAGCATGTACGTTGTGTGTGCAGAATTACATACACAGCGCATTACGTTACTGTGGCGAGAAACTTATTTGTTTTTTTTCAATGCTTTTTTGTCAGAAAGCGAAAGCGAAATTTTAGTATTATAATACTACAATGATAGTCACCAAATGAAAATTACTGAGAAATAAAAGGAAGAAGATGAAAGCAAAAAGTCAAAATAAACGATTCTACTGGGGCTTGAAGTCACGGCATGATTTAAAAAAAAACGTTACTTGCGATCGCCGCAAGCATCTGGGCTATCTCGTGGTGACTTCAAGGCGTTTTAAATAATTATATACCTTGCAATACCAGACAACGAATCGCGCAGCAAAATTTCAACCAATCAAACAAATTGAAAGGAATTCTAAATATTGTGCACATATGACGATATCGCCTCTTTAAAGTAGAAAAGCTTTGTCGTTGAAATCCCGAATGAAAACCCAATTTGTGCCTGCTTATGGTGTAGCAATATCTTATTCTCATGTTTATTCACTCTTAAAAAAAGATTGGTCAAATTTGACCATGACATGGTCAACTATGCACCAACCTTACTATGGTAAAAATTTAACAACAAATGTGACCATGGTAAAAATTTAACAACAAATGTGACCATGATATGGTCAGCTTTGATCGTAATATGGTCAACTTTTTTTTTCTTTTCCATTTTTAGAGTTTTCTGTTGTAAACTGGTAAACGTTCAAAGAAACAAAATAAATGAAATTAAATAAGTGTTTATTGAATATCATTAGAATTTATCCCACTTATTTAGGTTAGGTTTCAGAGATATTTTAATTGAGATCAGAATGATATATTTTTTGTTAGGAATCCCTTTGACATCTGTAAGTGACATATGTATTTATATTTTCCCACGACAAACACAATATGCATAGATTCTGAGAACCATAAATAAATAAACCTGTAGTTAGCTCGAATCTCGCAATTAACTATTTCTAAAGCAGGACCTAAAAATTCATGAAGTGCGTGTAACATTGCTTCCTTTCTCAATTCTTTTTTTCTAGACAAAAGGTTTACCCAAATTCAAAGTCATTAACCCACATGACAACGTAACCATGACGATAGGTTCCAAAGAAACCTACCAAATCAAAATAACTACCCCTGTCATAACGACGCCCATGATAGTAAACATTACCATGCCTTCGAATGGTGGTGAGGCTTATATGACCATCGGTGACGTCAAATTAATAAGTGTCGGATATAACTACGGATGTTGGCATATGTACGAGGAAGAATTTGAGCCTATTTTCGATTCCAAGTTCGGTACAAGTCAAAATGATTCGGTGATCATTGATTTGGGAATAATTAGTAACCACGGTAAGTAATCTCGTTCAATTTTTCGTCGTCTGCCGTGCACTGGCATGTCTAATGTTTTTGCAAAAGCCATGAATATAATAAACTGAAATATCAAATGAATCATAGAGCACAGATATGTTGCCATTTTTTATGTATCGACTGAATTTTCGTGAATTTTGGAACAAAACCCTTCCAGTTTGCAAATTTTGGAGCAAGACCAAACATCTTCAATTTTAGAACAAGATAGGGTGGTGCACATCTTAACAAGACGTTTTTTTAGGGGGATTAAGCACCCCCCTCCCCTCAAAAAATAAGGGGAAAAAAGAAGAAGAAGAAGCCAGACACGTCCATAGTATTCTTCAAGCAAAATGATATTATATTGTAGGCCTACATTTATTGTCTTGTCTTGAATTTAAGAGAATTGGCGGTACCATTCGATTTGCACACAATTTATGATAAAAAGGAATACTTAATAAAACTCGTATCCGTATATGCTAATGTTTTCAACATACACTACATCAAATTTCCAAAAACCCTAATTGCCTGGTTCATTAACACAATTATTTCACATATTTTTGTCAGGGTATAAATGCGCAACGTAATAAAATTTCTAGCAATGTGGGCTGGTTACTGGTAACGCAGTGCTTCGACTTGAAATAAATAACATTATTCAAATCCTTTCATATTTAAGTGGAATTATGCAAAACAGCATATATAATTGAGAACCAATTGAAACAACATACGTTTTCTACATCATGACCCAACCTGCCCTTGTAACTTTCCGACGACAATAGTAATCCAGATGATAAATTTAGGTCTATTAGTGTTCAAGCAAGAAGTTTCCAATTCACTTAAAGGAATATTCCTATGAAATTTTCAAGTATATGATAGGAGACTATTAAAGAAACAAATAGGTGGAAAACCCATGTTTGTATTCCACATAAAGTGATTGCGTTTCACAAATTTCACCAGCGTGTTCAAAAGTGCCCTTGCAGTGTAAAGTGTGATGTCATATTGCAGATTCAAAATCAATGTTTTGTATTTCTTTAAAAATTAATTGCCTGTTTTAGATTATTTGAATTTTTTCAATTTAACTATTGAGATGGGGTATAACCTGGTTTTTGCAAGAACATGATTTGCCCATCTGCTTATTACTTTACATTCTAAATGAAAGAAATTTTAATTTTCATTTTATAGAAATTATGGCATCACACTTTACACTGCAAGGTCACTTTTTCAACACTCTTTGCAAATCTTTGACATGTAATAACTCAAAAACGGATTAAGATATCAACATGGGTTTTTCACCAATGTGTTCCTTTAATAGTCCTCTATCTTCTAAAATCAAATTAAAATTCACAGGAATATTCCCTAACTGAATCATTTGTCTTACGGTGTAAGTGTGATAGCTTGTTTGTATATAACTTGAGATTCAATTCGAGGTTTCATTGTCCTTCGCGGCATATAATTGAATTGAGTGATTATATATCAGGATATCATCTGCAATACTATCAGTCTATAGCATACACGATAAGATGTTTATGACTTTTTTAATGGCGGTTTCGTTAGGAAAAAAACATGATGATGAGCAAATCACCCAAATTTTATTCAGACATGTCGGGTGATTTGCCAAAATTTATTAAGGAAAGATATTACTGCATGACATTGACCTAATTCTTTCTGTTTTACCGCAACAGGTACATCACATTACTACCAATACAATCCCTCCAAGCCGGAGGATGACGAAATTGTGATTGACTTCACCGTTCAACTCGCAGATCACTACCTATTAGTAGATGGTGAAGTACTCGAGTTTTCAGTTAACTTCCAGTACAGTTTAGACCGCGAAAGGACCATAACACGTAACGTTGATGCCATAGTAACAGGAGATGAAGTCCCTCTCATGAACTTTAATTTCACTTTGGAAGAATATGATATATTCGATTTGCACCCTGGGTAAGAACTTATTATCTAAACCTTATGTCCAGGGGTGTCGGAAGGAACTCAGGGCAAGGGGCAGAAAATATAGTGAGGGCACTTTTCTTGTCAGTAATTGAGGGGCACTTTTTATTTTTAAAAAGGGCACTTTTGTAAATTATTGAAAAAATGAGGGGGGGGGACGTTGGTCCCTAGTTCCTACACATATAGTTTGAGTACAGGCGGAATTTGGGGAGAGCAAGAGGGCACTTACCCCACCCCTACTTTTTTCCTAATGCATACATTTGTATGGTGACGTTTTGTATCTTAGCGTGATTTTGTGATTCTCCCCCGCCCCAACACTTTTGACTTTTCCCTCAATTTCGGTAGGCAAATCCCGCCTATGGGTTTGAGATTGGGGAACCAGGACCAATATTGGCAATATTCGGGTGAAAAGCTGAAAAGGGTGAAAAGGTAAAAGGTCTACATTTAAAAATTACTGCTTAGAAAATTACTGGGAGAAATGCCCCCTTCCCGCCACGGTCCTTAAGGCCCCTGGTAAATTACATGCTTTAATTGTTTCAAAAAATACTAAATGTATGTTACAACTTCTATGTACTATGTAGGATTTGTACGTGGATTTCTATTTGTATTCAAGTTTCAAGAATGACCTAGAATAATTTCATATAGCTTTTAAAAGGGCACCTTCTGCCCCGGTCCGCCCTCAACTTTCAAAAGGGCACCTCCTGTCCCCGTCCGTCCCAACTTTCAAAAGGGTACCTCTTGCCCCCTTCGCCCCATTACACTAGGGAAAGGGGCAGTGCCCCTTGCCCCCGTGGTTCCGACATTGCTGTATACGTCTAAAGTAGCCTAATACAGCTAACGAACGTTAATGTATAGTTTATCATGACTTCATTTTAGATTGGTCGAAATATTTACACAATCAGTCAATCAATACCGTCTCGGAAGTGACGTTAGTAGTATGTAATGAATCCGCCCCAACTTTCAAAAGGGCACCTCTTTCCCCTTACTCTAGGATAAGGTGCAATGCCCCCTCCCCCTTCTTTCCCCGTGTATCCGACATCGCTGTATGCGTCTAGCCTACTACAACTAACGAACGTTTATATATAGTTTATCATGACTTCATTTGGATTGGTCGAAATATTTACACAATAAGCCAATCAAATCCGTCGCGGAAGTAACGTCAGTAGTGTGTAATGGATTTTCTTGCTACGAGATTCACTCTATACGCGCTATATTTACCTTGTTGCATTATCGTCTGAAGCTGATTTGATTCACCGTTTAATCACAAAACGAGAAATTCTTTATATTTTCTGCACATTATAATAATTCTAGTAATACTTGATATTTCAGAACGGAAAGGGAAATATCACCAATACACAAGACTTTGCAATTGTTCTAATCATGTATTACAGGGGTGTATGGAGGTTCATCTCTCAGGCAGGGACGTAACTAGACTTTGACCGCAAGGGGTGTAACACAAATTTTCCTGACGAAAATTAGCACTTGCCCGACTTGTCTACAAATGATATACATGTGTTTACAATCACAAAATATAGAACAATTTTACCAAAATATCCAATGATTTTACCACAATTCAAAAATATATGTTAATAATTTCTCAATTTCAACTCCCAACCGGGAAGAAAGCATGCAATCGAGAGGTGAAATCCTCTTAGGGGGGTTCCCCCTCTCCCATCCCTTCCCGCTTCCTACGCCTCTGATGTGTTGTAGTCAGGTCAGGTAGTAAAGATAGGCCTATGTACTTGTATATGTTGTTTATACGTGAAATCGTTGTTCAGTTTTCGAAAATATATTTATTGTCTTTAATGTGGCTGTTCAGTTGAAGTAGATATTATTCTTACCCCAATCTGCCAATACTATCCTTGAATCTCATTCTCATCTCCCCTTTAGAATCTCCTTCTTATCTCCTCTCGAATCCCCTTCTTATCTACTCTCGAATCTCATTCTTATCTCCTCTCGAATCTCATTCTTATCTCTCGAATCTCATTCTTATCTCTCGAATCTCTTTATCTCCTCTCAAATCTCATTCTTATCTCCTCTCGGATCTCTTTTTTATTTCCCTTCGGATCTTGTGTTATTATCTGTTAAATCACTTTGCAGAGATGCCGTGCAGCTCTTGTGGAAGTATCCCACACAAATACTTCAACGGCTCATGCCCACGCCCTAATGGTCAATGTGATGGTACCATACTACATTGAAGTGGCTAGCCCGATTGAACTCCAGGGTCCTTCTCTCTGCTCAGAGGTGTCGGCCGAGGGTGTAAAGTTCCATGTAAGTACCGCATTTTATTGGCTGTATTGGTGATGGGTTTTGCACGTGCTTTTATTGGTGATAAGTTCTAAAATCACAAGTAGTTGCCAACATTCAGACGTTTGCTTAATCTAACTGTAAAAATGTGGACAAGACCCATATGTGAGGGTGTTTTTTTTTTTTTTTGCTTTTCAAAGTGATACAATTCTACTGATTATGAATTTCAGATAGCTACCTAGTTTAAATATCGGTGTTAGAGAAGTTGTGTAGCTCTCCACATGGGTCAAAAAGCTTTGCTGAATATTTGTGAGTCTCTGAAAAATTGCGCCCTCACTTTTCGAAATAGTGCCTTTAACCTGTTAACTGTGACAATATGTACTTATGACATCTATAATTTCTGATTATACATGCACTTTACACTTTATAATATACCTGCGTATGGTTTTTCGCGTTCTTCCATTTGGGTGAATTTTCCCGTCCCTGCCCCGTACACTTATAGGCTAATTCATGACATTGTAAAGTGCAATTGCATATAGGCCTAGTGTTAGAGAAATAATCAATTTGTTTCAATTGACCTGTTTCAGTTTGAAGAAGTTTACTTCACCGACAAGTTTTCGTTGTGGTTCAATTTCACTCTGGATCCGAACAATATTATGCCAGTTGATACACCAATCATAAACACAACGGTACCTGTAGAACTGGTGTTCTACCAACGGAACAATACTGACGGAAGTTCAGAGGTGGTTCTTGGGAGTGTCTTCCGGTCTGAGATGCTACTACTGGATCTAACTTTCACGGCGGCAGGTGAGATTTGACTGGGGTTGGTGGCTCGAGTAAATAAAAGTATGACGTCACTGTTTATCAAGTATTAGTTAAATACAAGTTATAGTGTTAACGTGGAGATAATATCAAAAAATATATAACTTTTCTGATTGGTCGAAATATTTACACAAATACTGTCGAAAACGTCAATCAATAACTACCGCGAGAGTGACGCAACTAACATGTATCAGATTTACTGCTGACGTGTCATGCAATTCTCTTGAGATGAGATTCCCTCTTCTTTAAGTGGCCAGACTTTCTTCAAAGAAGTTAGTATGACGTTTAAAGAGGGAGGCTTGTCTAATTTCGTACACCCGGGGGGCACTTCATTCTAAAAGTGGTAGGGGTGTGAAGGCTACCAACCGCCGAAAAACATTACCCGCAGTATGACAATTTTTTTGGTAACTGCAGTATGAAATTATACAATTTTGATACCCGCAGTATAAAATAAGTCAATTTTAATACCTGCAGTTTGAGTATTCAACGAAAATATTGTAAAAATGGACCAGCAGTACAAAATTAACAAATAAAACCTCATTTTTGTGGGACCTGAACTACGAAAATTATAGGCATCTGGGCGGCATATACTTTACATATGCTCCCCCCCCCCTCTCCTCCACCCCACCGGGGTTGTACATCGTTGGTCTCTGTAAAATTGGTGGGTAAGAGCTTTCATATGACTTCCGGTTCTGGAACACAAGATTCCTGCCTGTCGTTATATGTGCATACATAGCGTTGTGTGTGTGAACCTGGTTTGAAGATTTAATTGTATAACGATCTACAAGAAACTTGTTTTTTTAACGTATTTATTAGAAAAAAAACAGTGAAAGCGAAAGATTGGTAAGATAATAGCAGTCACCAGACGACAATTACAATCAGCGAAAAAAACAAACACAATTCGAGTAAAATGCTTCTAGCGGGATTCGAACCTACAACTGTTGGTTCGAAAAGGTCGTAATTTATCGCCATGTGCTATATCAAGCGTTATCCATGCCTGAGGTTTTATGTAATATATACCAAGAAATAAGGGCCAACGAATCGTGCAGCAATTAGTTGAAATTTCAACAATTAAAACATTTGTATCGAGTTTCTAAACATTGTGTACATATGGCGATTTCGCCTCTTTAAGCGTTGTAGAAAGTCTCCATGCAAAAAAGTGACGTCACCGTCACACCTTTAATTGCTTATCTATTTTCATTGAAAATTGATTTAATATTTTTTACTTATTGAATATAATTTTAAAACATCTTCAAATGCATGGTTAATCATTTTGCTTCTATAGACTATTGACATGACTAAGTTGATTATAGAGTTGAGGCTGTGATGTAACTTCATACACAATATATTGATTTCAGCAAGGAGCTTCTACACAAGCTCCTTGATTTCAGCCATTCCCACACAAATTTGATAGACATTGAAATGTTGAAATATTTAAAGATATAATTCTGCAAAACTATTGGTGTGGAATGACACTGTAGTAGATTAATTAAGTATTCTCGAGGTCGGACATCCGGGAATGTTGTGGTGCACGGCGACGTAACAATGCTTTTTTGACGATCTCGAACTTCGGTCAAAGAGGAAAACAAACAGTCAGTTACCATTGCAGTCAATAGGAAAAAAACATATTTTTTGTCAGTTTTCAACAAATACTGGACATAATTTATTTTTCTTTAAATATGATGTATATTAGATAATAGTTTCAAACATATGTGAGTACCATTCATTTTCGCTGACTGGCTGAAGCCAAGGCGACACAAGTATTCATAAAAATGATCCCATTGACTGTAATAATAAAGTTTCCCCTCCAACTTAGCAAAACCGTACTGAGCTCCTACACGATTACGTCGACGCCGACCACGAGAATATTTGTCAATCGGTCTATTGCATCTGGGCCTTCATGCATGGGGAAAGCTATCAGAGGCATAAAAAGCCCGGGAAGGGAGGGGAGATGGAAGGGCAGGGCTTAAGCTCCCCCTTCCCCGAGCGGATTTCACCTTCCCGGTTGCATGCCTTCTGCCCGATTGGGAGGTGAATTTAAAGAATTATTAAAATAAAATTGAAAAATGTGCTGAAATTTTGGATATTTTGTTACATTTCCCCAAAAATTGGCCAAATTTTCCTCAAAACTGGCCAGAAATTCTCGAAAACTATCCAAATATTTCCCGAAAACTGGCCAACACTCCCTAATAACTGGTCCAAATTTGAAGGAAATTTCCTGAAAATGAAGAAAATTTTCCGAAAATGAAGGAAATCTTCCGGAAATTGAAGGGGATTTCCAGATTAGCAGCAACTTTTGATGGGAACTTAATTTTCCACTTGTCACCGGAGTTTTTTCTCATCTCCACCCCCCTGAGAGTGACCCTTCCTACACCCCTGGAAGATGCCCTCACCTCCTGACTGAGTCGCAATGCCAAAATTTCTTCGAAAATATGTCTGAAGCTTTGATAACATAATATAATTGCTTTCTATAGAATGTGCTGATGCTCTTGGAATGGAATCTGGTCTTCTTGACGACTGCCAGATAACGGCAAGCACCTGGCTTAATCAAAGCGACGCCTCATATTCACCCCACATGGCCAGATTGAACTCACCCACGGGATGGGCGCCAGGAGTGAGGGATTCTAAACCATTCTCAGGAAACGATTACATACAGGTATATCATCAATTATTTGCCATGTCAAGTTGACACCAAAAGCAACATAATTATGGAAATTGGTCAATGAGACCGTGTCAGTTCCGATTTGTCGTAGTTCCTTAAAATAGATACGTAATGTTCCTAGATCGCAATGATTTCCTAGGAAAAAAGTCCAATAAAGAAGAGGTGCGGATGAATGTGAAGTTATTTTTGTCCTGGAAAGAAACTACTTCTGTAATCTACTTGTACTAGGTCTGTAGGTACAGGATATGTACTAGGGGCAGGATGATTTACTAGGGACAGGATTATGTACTAGGGACAGGATGATTTACTAGGGACAGGATGATGTACTAGGGTTAGGATGGTGTACTAGGGACATGATGATGTACTAGGGACAGGATGATGTACTAGGGACAGGATGATGTACTAGGAACAAGATGATTTACTAGGGACAGGATAGATATACTAGGGACAGGATAATGTACTAGGAACAGGATGATATACTAGGGATAGGATGGTGTATTATGGACAGGATGGTGTACTAGGGACAGGATGATGTACTAGGGACAGGATGATGTACTAGGAACAAGATGATTTACTAGGGACAGGATACTATACTAGGGTTAGGATAATGTACTAGGGACAGGGATATACTAAGGACTTGATAATGTACTAGGGACAGGGTGATGTACTATGGACAGGATGATGTACTAGCGACAGGATGATGTACTAGGGGCATGATGTTGTACTAGGAACAGGATGATTTACTAGGGACCAGATAAAGTACTAGGACAGGATGATTTACTAGGGACAGGATGATGTACTAGAGACAGGATGGTGTATTAGGGACAGGATAGTGTACAAGGGACAGATGAATTACTAGGGGCATGATGTTGTACTAGAAACAGGATGATTTACTAGGGACCAGATAATGTACTAGGGACAGGATGGTGTACTAGGGACAGGATGGTGCACTAGGGACAGGATGATTTAAAAGTACAGGACGACTAGGGATGCATGGCCCAGCCAGTTAAAAAAACGATTTAATCCACGGCCACGGGTATGCCGAACGGCGCACTGACATCAAAAAGTGGTCAGCTGACAAAACAGGTCAGCAGTTGGTTGGCATTCATTTAATTGGATATTTAATGGCGGTCCCGATTGTAGGGTTTGTCACTTCTTCGTGGCTCTCTGATCCAAATATTTAACCTGGTGTTCATCTACTTCCGATCCGAATTCAGAAGTGGCGTTCCAAAGCTTGACGTTGTTGGTTCAATATGAAATTGTTCCTACTAGAAGATCAGTACAAGCAAATACAAAAATGTACATGTATATATTCGCCAAAATATGATAAATCTGACTGTTATGAATATTTTTCGGTAGATTGCTCTTCTCGTTAACCATCGGATTTCAGGAATCGAGATGCAGAAGGGAAAGAACAACACGGTGTTCTGCCATACCTTCAGAGTCAGCTACAGCGAGGAAGGAATCGTGTGGTACGATTACGAGGAGAGCGGTAGTGTTGTGAGTTTCTTTTCTGTTTATCATTACGTAAAGTTTAGGCTTCTTCATCTTTCTATCTTTTGTCAAATGAATGTAAAGTATGTCAAGAAATGGGTAGTGCAGTATAGCACAGTGGTTAGGGCGTTTGGTCTAGTACTCAAAAGGTACCGGGATCGAATTTCAGACAGGGCGCTGCGCTGTGTCTTTCAGCAAGACACTTTATCCCATTTGTTTCAGTTCACTCAGCTGTGAAATTAGTACCAGTTTCAGCTGGGGAGTTAACCTGCGATGGACTGGTGTCTCATCCAATGTGAGTCACGCACTCTCGTCCGCTTAGTACCATGGAAACCGGGTATAATGACCGGCTGTATAATCCTTCGAGGCTTGATGAAATTAAAATTATGTCAAGAAATGAGTCCGAAAGCTTTTACTACGCCATCAGGGTGGCATGCATAGATTTCATACATTCAGATATACCATACGTATTAACTGAAATAAACTAAACTAAGAATTCTTTTCAATGATACAAATTGTCCATATTTCAGTCTTCAGACGATTGAAATATTTTTTGCTATTAACATCAGCATTTATGACGTCATTCACCCTTAAGGGATAAGTTTAGTGATTAGGCTTGTTCATGCCATTGATGAATTGTCATATGATAACAACAAAAATGTGTATATCAGTTTTTGCGTTTTATGGTGTTTCTTATCCAATAAGAGCATTACAGAATGTACTCATTTTGCTCCATTCCTTAAAGAGTTAAAATTAATTAATTAAATGTCATACAATGCTACTGATGCTTAAAAATAACATGCTAGTAAAAGTGTTCATCCACAACAGTTATAATTTGCGCATACAATTTTATGGATATTATGGCCTTTCCCCGTTTTAAAAAGAAAAATATCAAATAACCCACCTATACAAACTCAACCCCCAAAAAATGACTGATCTTCGACATTTCTTTGCAGGTTCTGACAAATTCCTGGGTCGAACCGGCAAATGTGAACGACACACGTGATGTTTACGCCTATCACACCTTCCCCCAGCCTTTCACTGCGAGATTCGTGAGAATAATCCCTTTGACACACTCAAATAATTCAGCATACCCAATTATCCGTTTTGAGCTCTACGGATGTGTAGAACCCAATGCTCCTTTCGTTAATCTGAATGGTAAGTGGGATAAGGAAACATCAAATCGTGCCAGAGTTCAATCCAGTTGCAGCGCCATGCAGACACCAAACACTGGGGGAACGGTGAAAAAACTTTAAAAAGATAAAAGAGACAATGCACATCCCTTAATTACCCCCACTCGACCTCCCCCTTTACATTTTCTTCTCAAATTTGAAGGAACATCTCTCTAGTCCTCCTCGGGGCGCTGCTATTAGATCATTCAATAATGTGAAAAGTTCCTGTGTTCCTTGTGTTCCTCTACAATCACCGACACAATACTTGGCACTTTTTTCCTTTTTCCGCTTCAATGTTGGCATGATTACCGCCTTATCAATAAAGAGGTTAAGAAATGTATTCTAAACTTTTGGCCAACATTGCATAGGGGTATTATCTGATTATAGGGGAAAGAAAAAGTGTCAAATAATTTTGTCGGTGATTGTAGAACAAGAAACTAAAAATGTGAATCCATTTACACACATTTTGAATGAAGTTTAACAGTATATGTAAGACATGTATAAGAGCAGGATTCTTACCTATACCGCTCCTTTCTCATGGGTGTGGAGATTAAGGATTCTTTGGGCAAATTCTTTCATCTCCTCCTGTATCTTCTGAAGACTCCTGCAGCATTCTTCAGAAAATACAAATTTCTCCAGATTTTCAACGATACATTTATGAGTATGTTCCAAAGGAGTTTGTGAGTACCATGATCGTGATAAGCACCTCAAAAGGATCTAACAGTAGAAATATACTTGGAGTTTGCCAGTGTCCATTAGAGCACACCGAGCGTCATTCGGGCTTTTTATGTCACATTTTGTACATCCATATAAATGTACATCCATAGTAGAAATGGAGTTTTTTCTTCAAAGATATCAGTGAACAAAGAAAAGGACTAAGCGATTGGACGAGTTAATCTTAATTACGAAAAATGAAAAGAGTTTTTCAATTAGTTTTTATCTTTATTATTTATCATTGATTGATTTTCATTGCAAATATTTTCTTTGAATTATTATGTGAAACTCGTGATGTATGTCAGTATGTAATAACATTAAGACAATATATTGTTTTTTCATATTTAACAGAAATATGCGTGGAAGAAGCAACGTTGAGTAAGTACACATATGAGTTTATAATTGATTTTTAGGTTAAACAATGTAGTGTGGGCAAGATGAGACTAGGTCTAGATTAAGTTATAGAAACAAGATTGAAAGATATAGCGTGTGGTTTATTCTTTCAAAGTTTCAAGTTCAAAATTTGTCCACTTTCATGTATATCGTTGTTTGTTCTGCTGATACGAGTGGTAAGTATCGCGTTGGTTATTGGTAAAAATATGTTTTTGTAACCTTCTGCCGGTCTGGTATTATTAAAGTGAATACTCACGAAAAAGCGAAAGGCAAATCCAGCTAATATAAATTTTAAAATGTAAAATTTGTATTATTCATATGCAATTAGTCCTATTTTATTCAATTAGAAAATGTTCTAGTATGAAGGTGTCAATTTCTATAATTATATACGGTAAATTAAATGAAAATAAATGATACAGTACTGTGTAGACATCTCGTAAGATCAAGTCAATGTAAATGGCAAAAAGAAGAAAGGAACATGTGGTAACTGACGAGAATGTTACTTACTTTTGAAAGTATTCTTATTGATATATTTTACGTAATCTTCCTCAGAACATATCGAATATTACGAGCGCGGATTCCTGTTGGAACCAATATCATCTACATTGTTCGTTTGCATCCTGGAATATGTTGAGTAAGTTTTCGCATAAATTATGTCAAAGTAGCTAGTAGATAATTGACGGTAGTTATCTTGCAAATATGACATGTCACCTTCAAACCTCACGTTACCTATCCTCTTCGTGCCAGAAGACTTATAAGAACTCACTGCCCTTTAAAGGACAAATGGCATGGATGTCATTCAGAAGACATACAGTATCAATGCCATTCAAAAGACATACAGTATCAATGCCATTCAAAAGACATACAGTATCAATGCCATTCAGAAGACATAGGGCATCAATACCCTTCAGAAGAAGGGCATCAAAGCCAGTCAGAAGACATAGGGCATCAATACTCTTTAGAGGAGGGGCATCAAAGCCAGTCAGAAGACATAGGGCATCAATACTCTTCAAAAGAGGGGCATCAAAGCCAGCCAGAAGAAATAGGGCATTAATACCCTTCAGAAGAAGGGCATCAAAGCCAATCAGTGGACATAGGGCATCAATACTCTTCATAAGAGGGGCATTAAAGCCAGTCAGAAGACATAGGGCACCAATACCCTTCAGAAGAGGGGTATTAAAACCAGTCAGAAGACATAGGGCATCAATATCCTTCAGAAGAAGGGCATCAAAGCCAATCAGTAGACATAGGGCATCAATACCCTTCATAAGAGAGGGCATCAAAGCCAGCCAGAAGACATAGGGCATCAATGTCTTTCAGAAGAGAGGGCATCAAAGCCATTCAGAATACATAGGGCACCAATACCCTTCAGAAGAGAGGGCATCAAAGCCAGTCAGAAGACATAGGGCATCAATGTCTTTCAAAAGAGAGGGCATCAAAGCCAGTCAGAAGACATAGGGCATCAATATCCTTCAGAAGAAGGGCATCAAAGCCAATCAGTAGACATAGGGCATCAAAACCCTTCATAAGAGAGGGCATCAAAGCCAGTCAGAAGACATAGGGCATCAATGTCTTTCAGAAGAGAGGGCATCAAAGCCATTCAGAATACATAGGGCACCAATACCCTTCAGAAGAGAGGGCATCAAAGCCAGTCAGAAGACATAGGGCATCAATGTCTTTCAAAAGAGAGGGCATCAAAGCCAGTCAGAAGACATAGGGCATCAATACTCTTCAGAAGAGAGGGCATCAAAGCCAGTCAGTAGACATAGGGCATCAATACCTTTAGAAGAGAGGGCATAGGTATCAATGTCCTCTAGAATAGATGGCATCAATACCATTCAGAAGACATACAGCAACAATGCCATTTAGAAAACATAGGACATCAAAGCTATTCAGAAGGCATAGGGCATCAATGCCCTTCAGCATAGATGACATCGATGCCAATCGAAAAACCTATGGCATTATTGCCATTTGGAAGACATAGGGCGTGAATGCCATTCAGGAGACATGGGGCATCAATGTCATTCAGGAAATATAGGGCGCCAATGCCATCTAGGAGACATAAGGCGCCAATGCCATCCAGGAGACATGGGGTACCAATGCTATACAGGAGGCAGGCATCAAAACTAAGAGTCGACATACAAAGCTATAAGACATACGACCTATAAGATACACATACATAGGCCTTATTCACATTTCTTTAGATATAAGTCATACGACCATGTATGACGCTCAGAAGACAAGGCATAAATGCCCTTCAGAAAGTATATAAGGCATAAACAGCCGGTAACTGTTGGGAGGCAGGTAGCTGAGCGCTCGACTGAGATGATGTAGGTCCTAGCTTCGAGTGCAATGGCGATTTAACCAGTGATTTTCCTACAGATATTTAGAACGATACGATAACATCAAACGCAGAGGTTTGTCCTCTGCATCACACCTTCTGCCCCACTCGACCTTTGGAAAAAGTGGCGCTCACCGCCCTCAAAGTTTGGAGGGGACGTAAAGCCGTCGGTCCCGAAGCTAGCAATTTCATCCCGTCTAAATCTCTGAATAATTCTTGAAAAGAGCAGGTTGCTAATATTGAAATGGTGTTTATTCACTTCCCATTCTGGCAAATTCCTTGGTCCACACTGAAAACAATTCAAAGGCGACTTACGTGTGCTTTCCAGAAAAATTATCTTTTAGTTTAGCATTCCCTATATTAACAAATAAAAGCTTCTATTTTCAAAATGGATTTCTATTTTCAAAATGGACTGGAATAAAGCCTTCAAATTACTATTATACTTCTTATTTGATACTTAATAAACTCTGTAGCAGAATAGCAAACAAAAAATTTGCTAGCTGTACTGGTACATAGTTTATTAAGTATCAAAAAAGGAGTATAATGGTAATTTAGAAGTTTTATTCCAGTCCATTTTGACAATAGAAATCCGTTTGGAAAATAGAAGCCGTTAAATGCTTAGTTGTAAAAAATTAAAGTTAAGTGTTCGCGGGAACACCTTTTTCTGCGTGCGTTATATGTTTGCATGCAATGTGATCCATCACGAAAGAAAAAGAAATCACAAAATAAGTGAAAAGGACATCAATGAAGATGGTCATGAAACCATAAACTCTTTATTGAATATTAGATGTTTATGAAATTTCTATCTATCTATGGAGTATTTGCATTTTCATGACCCGTGCATGGAATTCACATAATGCACGACCTTCAGTGTTTGGTTTAGTCCATATTTTCAACAGGTGAATTTTTTAACAAAGCGAAAAAATGTATATAAACTTTTATTGTTTTTAATTCTTTTGTTGTTGTTTTGATGCATTTTAAACAATCTAACTCGGAAATTTTAGAAAAAGATTAATGCTTTAGCATCGTGTTTATTTGCACATTTAATGCACGGTTTAAAGAATTTTGCACTCGCGAATGACCCTCCTAAAGCTAGGTCATTCTACTCGGGTCAAATTCCTTTGCCCGTGTATTAAATTCACATATAAACCGCCTCAACATTAATTTTTAGATAATTATATAACGATGTAGAGGATAAACGGAATGTGAAATGGCGTGCGTGTAATTTGCATGTACGGATATAGAGTACCAAATTACAATACAATTAATGTTCAATTGATTTTTACTTACTTCATGGGACATCATATTGAAGGAACATATTGATCACATGTAATCATTGTTTTGATCGTTTTGTTTCCATGCTCTCAGTGGTCCAACTCGTTGCTCATATACGAAGAATCTCGGCGAAACTTGGGAAAGTAAGTATTCATAATTCATTAAAAATAAATAACAGTTTTAGCAGTTTTATCATTTTTTTACATCATTATAAAGGCCATCTATCGTGATTAAAATGTGGTGGCGTACATTTTATTCCAAAACGATACTGATTGGCGTATCAATGTAAGTGCACATTGCACATTGTACATTGTGCACATTGTGTTTCGATCAATCAAAACACAAATTGAATTGTATTTTTCTCGTACGTTAGAGACGACATCTGGCCTTAAACAGTGGCATGAGAATACTTGATTGGGCGGAGTATGTTTGATTATGTTTAACATTAACTTGGCGGTTATATTAATAACCCATTTAGAGAGAATTGTGTAAGCTCCAGCCTTTGCAGGCAAAACGCTTACATTGATTAACAACCATTTTTCTCAACAAGAGCATCTCAAACGTTTCCTACCTTTTCCTTTCAATAGAAATCGACGACAACGTAGCAAACATCAATTATGTTCACAAAGAAACCCAAGAACTCTTTGGTATATCACAAAATAGGAAAGTCATCATGTTCAGCGATAACTTAGGGGACTCCTGGTTTTCTCTCAACCCGGACTATCTGCACGAGGTCATGAGAAGCCCTGAAAATCTTATTCCAGCAATGGAAGTTCCGTTCATCGATTTGCAACAAGGACCCATCACAGAATTCACCATGAACAATTGGATACCTGAACTCATCCCGCAAACCGCGGATTACAATTCTTTCACGATGGCCGAGGGCTTGGTCACAACTGGTCGGTTGTCCACTGCTCAGACTACAACAGACGCGACAACCACATATGAACCGACAACCACATATAAACCGACCACCAATGTGAACATGGGAACAACGACAGCAACAGTTGATGGTAATGCGACTGAGAGCGTGTTTGAAAATATTACTACGGCTAACTTCGCCTCGGGAAACATGCCTACAACCGATGCGCCTACAGTTGGACAACAGGCTTCGACGGAAAGAGTTCATCACACCACGGAAGACAGCAAGGTGTCAATAGCTTCCCCACTCTTGCTTCCTCTGGTTACTTTGATAGAATGTGCAGGTGAGTAACGGTTTTCTTCATAAACAGGTAAGGGCAATAATTAGCGTGATTAAGGTAACCGTGGACTCTTAGTAAAACAATCCATTTAGGGGAGGAGCCTTCGAGGCCACTGGAGATCGGGGGCCCTTAGTTTTTGTAATAAAGGTAGGCTAACTTGCGCCCATTACGTAATATAACTGGTGATATTTCGTTCAAGGTTAACGTTGTCTTAAGTTAAAGGATATTTGTAAGGTATATGGTCCCCAGCAAAATATTGGTGTAATATCTTCAACTTCGTGGAATTAAGTTGGTAAACGGCCCAACACTATATTTTTAGTGCAGGGTTTAGTTTGACTAGTCTCTAAAAACGTTGGGAAATCCGTCGCCACAAGTTCGTATCGATTTCCAGTTCCCAATTATTTGTAAGAATGTAAAAATAAACCTTAGCCGACCTGAGCTGAAGAACATGGGTTACAAACCGCCATCATCATTAGTGGGTGAATAGGGCCATTAATTCTCTGTCGCCATGTTGTCCAGTCACTGGCAGCTGTATACTTGTATCTCTCCAGGTGATGTACCCCGATCTTATTTCTCTCTCTCGCAGCAGTCCTCCGTCAACCGTTAGTTGGGTTAAATGGCAGCTATACAAAGCGTTGGGTGAGCTGGGCTATATCCACCAATCTATGAAAAAATATGTAAACACTAAACACCCTATGAAGCTCAAGTTGTGCATCAATTTTGATTGGAAGACCAGTTTGGCAGTCATCTGGTTATTGGATTTGACCATCACTAAGCTCCAGAATTCCCCGAGTGGTCTCCAAGTTGCAAGTTAAACGGGGCCCTGTTCTGGTGTGAAATGAATTAATAGATAAATGAATAATTAATTGTGTGGTAATTCTGAAGTATATGCGCAAGCCTTCTAAAGTATGTGCATACTATGCACAATCCATAAAGCATGCGCATTCTTCCTGAAGTATGGGCAATTCAATCTGAAGTATGCGCAATCCAACCTGTAGTATGCAAAACCTGATGAAGTATGCGCAATCCTTCTGAAGTATGCACAATCTTTTGAAGCATGCGCAATCCTTCTGAAGTGTGTGCAATTCTTCTGAAGTATGTGCAATCCTTCTTATGCTTCTGTCATTCTGCGAAATTCCACCAGTTATCTTATCTGTTCAGCTCTTACAGGTTATTTTCTGCATCATAGTATTTATCAAGTATTTCTCTCGTTACAGGTGGTCGTGACGCCCTCTTTTGTCGAAATTCTACTTTCAATGAAAACACAAATATGACGACTGGTTGGATGCTTGTCGGAGAATGGTTTTATCCTTAAAAAAAATTTATATATAAATTGTATATATATATATATATATATATATATATATATATATATATATATATATATATATATATATATATATATATATATATATATATATATATATATATATATATATATATATATATATATATATATATATATATATATATATATATATATATATATATATATATATATATATATATATATATATATATATATATATATATATATATATATATATATATATATATATATATATATATATATATATATATATATATATATATATATATATATATATATATATATATATATATATATATATATATATATATATATATATATATATATATATGTATATATATATATATATATATATATATATATATATATAAATATATATATATATCAATATGTATACAAATATTAAGAAAAATTATATTAAAGTTTAGATTCAGTTTTAATTTATGCAGAGCTTTAGATAATGTAAAGAGAATAGTTTAGTTCTTCCACAATTATGAAGATTGATAAAGGTATGGGTAAAAATAAGTACTAAATGTATAGATGTAACGAATAAACTTTTGGGATGAATACATTCATTAGCCATATCGGCGTTTAACTGTTACTTTTTGGACACAATATTTTCTGATATATAATATAAGCAAAAGAATAGATTTCTTAGGAGTATTTTTATCTCTTTATACTTTATTGATATCGATTCTGTTCATTAATCCAGTAATTCGTTTCAGGCCTTTGTAAGTATAAGTAGGGAGTTCCTAACAAATCCCTGGTATAAGCCATCATGCATGTGTTGTCTGATCATAATCATTGAGCAGTTAGACGCTGTGACAAAAAATGGATTGTATCAATCATTTTAAAATTTTAATTATTTCATATTTAAGATAACTGTTTCGTGCCAACAAACCTCTGTTTTAACATGATTTTTACTGAATTATATTTTTTCGGACGGCGTTCTGATTGCAAGTAGAAGGAGATGGATGATGCCATGAGGTCATATGAGATATTCATACTATATGCGACCTTTCCTTTTTGATGAAGTAAAATAAGTTCTTCAGTCAGTCAGTATAAGACACAGACGAGATTCATAAAAGGGAGCGCTATTTACATTTTTATTACAAGACGGCAATCTGACAAAGCAAAAAGGTTAACGCCAAGCATAAAACTTAGCGGGTTATCAGTTGGTTGGTTGGTTTACCAAGCTTTATAACAGTATAATGTCCCAACAGCCCTCCATTGGAGTATTTACGTCAAGACGCCCACGGCCGTTTTATTAAGCAGTCGTGGAGCACTGGTTGGAGACCCACATGGAATCGAACCCGGGATGCTAGATTGCAAAGCTGCAGCTATACCTCACTGCCACGGAGGTCTTATAGTCAATTCTATCCGAATAGAAAAATCTGCACATTTGCTGTTTTCTGCTACAAATGAAATGGCATTTGACCCTTAGTAAAATGTAGAAGGGGTAGTTACCCTTCGTTACCTTGTTACGGTCTTTCTTAATTAATGTTCATGTGCATCAGCGCTATTTGGGCATTATCTGTCCATGATAAATTATTGATCAATGTATAGATATGTCAAAGACAAAAACGATAGAGTTGATATATACTTTCTACTGTTTTTATATTCCTGGAAGTCTATAAGCAATCAGATCAGTTAATTTTAGCTTCTGCATAATTTGATTTCATTTCATAAAAGCGCCTTGATTCTTCAGTCCGGCGGAGCATGCCTATTAATAGGAACATGTATAACACACGAGAACATTGGAGTCATACAGCCGGATTGTTCAGATGTTACGATAAAATGTCATGGTTTCTAATTTGTATACTTGAACTATTTATTTTAAAAAACAATATGTTGAAAAACATTTGAATTTTCAAAATGGCTGTTTTGCTCCTATTGTCTGTTATTTCTAATATTTTGAAAACGGCGTGGTGAACATACAAAATGGGAGTGGAAAAGATTTAGCCATGACAGTATTGAAGGTATTTTCGTGAATTTTAAGTTTCCGTAGTAAAGTCTTACTTTGATTCCAATTGATTTTAATAAACGATGGTTTCTGAAAGAACCTAATATTTTTGCCAAATAAACAGAAAAATAATTACACATACGTATACGACTTTCGCGTTTTGTTTGATTTATGGCTTAAAGACAACTTTTTAAGTATATCAGTGATTTTAAAATAATTTTTTTGTATGATAGTGTAAATCATCAAGGGCCGATGGCCTAGAGTACCAAACTGCCAAATATAGAAATGAATGAATGTATTAAAGACCATAAATAGCTATAAAAAAATCTACCAAAAATGATATTGCTTTAATGATAGCATTGAAGAAAGCATGATATGTTGTAGGTGACAATGGCAATACGGTACCTCGCCATTTTCTTATGCATTGTTTTGTTCAATGCCTTTTCAACAGCAATTGAAGGTTGCCAATGATTTTAAATCTAAGCCTTATCTTAGTCAATATAGAACTGAAAAACCCTACTTCATGTCATTGAAAGAAAAACAAAACGATGTTGGACTGATTTTCACATAGGACCGGCCGCAGGATTTACGTGATGGCTGTGGGTCTAACCCCTGGCAGGGTCTGGGGTAATTTTCCCGATGATTGCTAAAATCTCTCGAAAAGTACTATTCTTATTGTTCCCTGACAAATTTCAGAAAAGAGATGCATGTTTCCGATTAAGGCGTGGGTGAGGAAGAAACGTAGGGAGGGTGTCTGGGCAAAATCACACATGCTTTCTTTTCGTTTGAGATTAAAATTGGTGGTGGGGAGGGGGGGTAAATTTAGGGTAATTTTCTTTGCAAACGGTAAAACTCATAAAGGCTAAAACTCATAAAGGCTATTGCAAAGTCAAAAATATGTGTGTATGTTGGAGAGAGGGGGGGCGTCAAAATCACACTAAGATGCAAAATATCACCATATAAAAGATATAAATTTGAAAAAAAGTGCCCCCTCAAAACCCGCCTGTATGTGCAGAAGTGCATGCAACGTTTGATTTATACTCGGAATAATGATCCTTGTTCCTTCTGAAAGTTGACCCTTCCTATGATATCTGGATCCGCCCCTGTTGTCAAAAGTTTCGCGTATGTCAAAATCTGATCCATTTTTTTATTATAGATTTTGAATGTTTTAAGGTATGATTGTTCCAAAATGGGGGGGACATACAGAAAATGAAATGTTGTTATTAGTTTTTGTACGACAGAGAAATTCATCCAAGAAAAAGGCAAAACTCAAGTGTTTTTTGAAGCTCATAGTGTGTTTTTCTTTCTTGTTGTAATCACGATCCCAGTTTTCACAAAGATATGGAACAAATATACTAGACAAAGATTCTTACGATTTATATTCTTACGCTGAGTAAAACTCATGCAAAGAATTATTTTAGGCATAGAGACAAATATAATTGATCTAGTCATAATCATTATCATTCATCTTATACAAATGACGAAACTAAAATCTTATCAGAAAGAAATAATGACAATAGTAATTCAGTAATTTAAGTATGTATAGTAAATCCAGATCGAATTGTCAAGCTCATACCCCGCAGCGGTTTACATTATCATTTTGCTGGGTAAGGGATGGGTTGGGCACACAATTTGAACGCATCCGCTGATCGATTAAATGGGAAGATATAAGTAATAACTTTTTGACAGATTGATATGGCAAAATAATGTTGCTTTACGGCAAAATGAGAGGAAAGTGTGAACGTAAAAGTACAGATGTTTCTCTTACATTATCTAACGAGCAGATTAGGCGCAAAATGTTCTTTAAAAATAACACGTTTTCATCGTTTGGAAAGGCCCTTTTATTGCCCAAAAGGGCAATTTTGGGCAATATGGAGGCCGGGATGTAACAATTCTGACTAAACTGACACTAACGCATTGGTGTTGGTCAGTCAAGGTTAAATAAAAACCATATATCCTCTTTCGGAATGGCTAAATCGCTGCTTCCCGTACCAGGCATACCATGACGGCGCTATGGAGGCATAAGGGGTGGGGGCGGGGGGGAATTCGCCCAATGAGAAAATTTCGCCCTATGAATGAGACAAAATTTACCCTTTCTTGGCTCCTATGACCAAACTCCTGGCGCCGCCACCGCAACGCCTGGCGCCACCTTTGGTTAACATTTTTTGTCAAAATAAAAAAATCATTCTCTATGCAATTCTGTGCACAAGTAGCAGCGTATTCAGCTGGTAAAAACCTTAACAACCCCTGTATTTCTTATCAAACTAGTCCTTCAGTTGCTGAGTAGTTGGTCGGGATTAGGGAAAAACAACTTTTCTGGTACATTTCCAAAATAAATAATAATTCAATTTAGTACACATAGAAAAGTTCTCCACATATATTTTGTACCCAAAACTCATTTAAAAATAATAAAAAATCCATACGTAGCAACAATATAACCCCCCCTCCCCCCACCCCCTCCTTGACATTCTGAATACGAAAATGCTCATGATGTAAACAATAATACCCAAAATGTAGAAAAACAAACATCAAGCTATAATCATTCCATAAAATCAACAAAATACCTGAATACTGACAAGAGATCTTATTTCTATATAGCTTAAACACTTTGACCAACTTCAGTATTCTTATAGCTCAATATACGTAGATTAAATACTAGGCCTAACAGATGTCATATAATCAACAAGAAACTTGATTCAAGTCCTTCAGCTATGACACTCTTAAACTTGGTATCAAACTAATTTAATAGCTAGCTATTTTTCAGATAATGTAAACGAAAATACACTTAATGTCATTGTCAATGGTGATTACGTTTTCCACCATCTTTTTCGTTTGAAACATGGTATGTTTGACCCGTGGAATCCTTACAATCCTCGACGCTTCAGCACAAGTTGCCCCGGTAGTAAATCTTTTATATACGTACAATATTTGGCCCAGAGTCACTTTATTTGACTCACCACTTTTTTCAAAATTGTGGTATTCTGGTGCGCCAATCTGCTGACCTGACATATTTCACACAACATTTTTGAAAAGCAAAACAAGGTTTTTTAGAAATTATCATATTATATGGAGGAAAAAATAATACTTTCAAGGGAAACTTTTATCCAAGTTTTAGTTTGCTGGCCTATTTTCTTATAAAACAAACAAAAGAGGATACCATTTTTGCCATTAATTGGCCACCAGTGAAACTTCCATTAAAGAAGCCCTGGTGCGCGCATGCAGGTAAAGGTGTGGCCATTGTACTGACACTACTTCCTAACACAGGCGGCTGTAAGATATTTGGAGAAGCAAAATACATTGGAGCATATGTACACAATTAAAGATAATTTATGTGTCTGTTTGTAATCTTATTTTGTTGAATGAATATACAGCTGTTGGCTTTGGTGAATGCGAACGACTGTTTATTTCAAAACGTTTCCATTATCCGTCGCATCCACACCTTCATAAATTATTAAGAGTCATCCATATTCTCTCCAAAACACTCAAATAAAGCTACAAATATCGAATGAAATCAAACATCCCTTTGAAATATACTTTCTTACCTTTTCATATGTACGTGAATATTACACGATTGATTTATAAACTTACATTACAAAAAAAAATCAGATGCAAGCTACTAAATTTACAAGTACTATAAACATTTCTTGCATATTCTTAACCCTTGCATTTTGCATTTTCTGCATTTTGACCCTTTTCGTCGAGTAAAACTGTAAAATGGACTGTTAAAAAAAAAAAAAAATATATATATATATATATATATATATATATATATATTATATATGTATAAATAATATATATATATATATATATATATATATATATATATATATATATATATATATATATATATATATATATATATATATATATATATATATATATATATATATATATAAATATATATATATATATTTATATATATATATATATGTATATATACATATATATATATATATATATATTTAAATATATATATATATATATATATATATATATATATATATATATATATATATATATATATATATATATATATATATATATATATATATATATATATATATATATATATATATATATATATATATATATATATATATATATATATATAAGAAAAACTGCCGTGTGTGTGAAACCAACAACATGGAGAAAACTAAAAAACTAAAACTAATCTGGCAATAATAATTTTTCCTTGAAGCTTTTCCTACTACGTTCCAAGTCCACTGGAAAAGATTTTACAAATGAGCCAAATTGTATCGAAGCTTGAAAACAATTTAAACTGTTAAAGGTCTAGTAATACGATACTAACGGCAACTAACGATGCTAATGGCAACTAACGATACTAATGGCAACTAACGATACTAATGGCACAACCTTAATTTCTAAAATTGTTTGTTCAATTGTGACATAGGAATAGTGGCGTAGCGCCGGGACCAAAGCCCCCGTGCAGTTTGGGGGCCGGAGGGCCCGGCTTCCATATCCTTGTGTTTCTGTTATTATGTTTGATATATGCATGTAGGCATACAAGCCTATTTCAACAATGGCCGTCTGTTTACACTGACTAAGGACTCCAGTCAAGACAAAATGAGAAAATGTCTATCTCTTTTATTTTGCTGGAGGTCCCCGTGGGGTCGGAGGTCCCGGGCTTTGCTCCGGTGTAGCCTCACTGCGTTACGCCACTGTATAGGAATACAATGAAATGTACTACTAGCATGCATATAGATGTTCAACAAACTCACACCATCATGCCTACCTGAAAGATAGCAAATGCGTAGTCGAATAAATCAAGTTGAGCTCTGAAAATTACACCATCATTTTACTTTAAAAATTGACATGTATCTCCGACATATATCATCATCTACAAACGTGTATTGTAATAATTCTACGGTCGAACAGAGTGTGTGATTGGGAAATATTTAAAGAATCAGTCATACGATGTTCCTTGGCTACAGCTTTTATACAGCTTTCGTTGGTGGCCGAAACGTGAGATCGTACTTTTCTTGAGTCTCAAGATTTTTCGAGCACACTTTTTGTGCACATGATGATACCGAACACCTTAGATTCGACTTTACGGATGTTCAAATTAATCTTAATTATTTCTTACTTCAGTAATTTTTCAACGACACGAATATCAAAAACTTAGACTTATGTTATTTCAAATTTCTCTCAACTTTGCACAAAAACAAACGCCCTAACTTTTCGACCGAAATTGAAACATGAACTTCAAACAAAGGTGGTTTGTCGACATTTAAAAGTGGTGGAATATAATTCCAAAAAGTGTCCTGATTTAGATTATTCCTTACATTGAAAATAAATCTTACTTTGGAATTAAGTAAACATTTTATCTGACAAATAATGAATAGGGGGCGCTACGCATAAATCACAAGATCATAGTTCTATGGATTGGTTTTAAATTAGTAATTTATTTTATATGTAAAGTGTCGCAAAACTAAAAAAATATGTCCTCTTATTCCTCAAGAAGATGTCTCCTTATTCTTCAAGATGAAAGCTTATATGATTAATAATTTACAAAAATTATGTCTATTTACATACGTTAACTTCGACCGTTTCCCTGCATTTTTTACATTTTACGTAACAACACCATTTGAATTTGCATTTACACCTTTCAACAACCTCGGCAGTATAATGATTAAAACCACGCCCACAGCACATCAAATCGCATCCATCAGTCCCTATGGAGGTTTTGTTGCATTCTCTACCTCTCGTTCCAAACGATCCAACGCGTTCATTCCTTACGCAGTAATCGGGAGAAGTCTCAAGATATACCAGGTCACTTTTTGTGGGTTTGTTAAAGCGAGTATCCCTATTGGTCAATTTCCCCTTCTTGTTGACCTGGACAGGGGCTGCACCATCGTACTTTCCTTTAAGATTCTTTCCAATGTCGTCAAACGGAACAATTTCTCTCCAACAGGTCTTGAGACTGCACGAACCGGATACACCGTGACACTTACACTGTACTCCGACGTTCTGATAGATAACCTAAAACAGGTCAATAAAGAGAGAATAATGTTACAATGTTATGAGTGTTTTAACTCCATATCAATCATAATTACAAAGTTATTACACCTTTAATATAAAACTTATACTAAGATGCAGTAATAAGAGATTTACAAATGGTCGTAACACCTGCAAACCAAACCAAAATAAAAATCTAAAACAGGATGCATCAAGTGCGGCACCGATGCATCGATTCTGTGCCTAACAACAATCGAAGTCTTCCCATAACTTTTCTTTAAAAGATTATTTGCCACTAATTGCTCATTAAACAAATATTCTGACTATTCATGTACTTTTCCAAACTTAATGTCAAAGGGCGCAAGAATTTCCTCCTGAATAGGGTTGTATCTTTTGGGGATTTGAACATATGCATACTGATAATGTTCACATATTTCATTCAAAGTTAGTGTCTTTATCCTAAGTTTTTGTGATCAAAACCGAATACCTATAGAGATTTTCAAATTCTAATCCTTTAAAATCGTTCTCAAGGGTCAATTGTTTCACACATTCATTAAGGCAAACAAATTTGCACAAACACGTACGTTAACAATATCATACGCTATTTGAAACCGGATATATAACTTTGAACAATTTGATATATCTGCTATCACAGAGGAACTCAAACATTTGATCAATCTATTTTTTAGCTCTGCAATGTTTTATGTTTAATTTCTTGAACTAATTATACTAGCGTGAATGATAACGTAAATGGGAGCTTGTACGGAACGAAGCTAGACTAGGATGCTGATGAATTTCCTATTCATTTACATTTTCTCTATCAATTAAAAGGTTTTAAAATACATGAGTCGTCATATTCAGTAATAGAAAAGTTGATAGCACTAAAAGGATTAGTTTAGTGGTTAAGCAAGTTCATCTTATATGAAAGAATACTTCAAAAGAACCAAAATGGTGAAGAAAGCAATTAAAAATCGTATTCCGTTAAGGAGATATCTAAGTTTAAAGTTTGTTACAATTTTTCAGTTTGTGTAGAAACGACTGAAATCAGACTAGTTGTGATGTCATAGCCTCAGATTCCTCAAAAGTCTTACGATTCTATCATATTTCATCCTACGATTTTGTGGCTTAAATATCATGGGATATGTCAAGAAATAAATAAAATTGAATCTATGAAGGTTATTTATAATATACCACCTGACTGCCTGAAGAAAGTTCGAGAAAAAATCACTTACTACACCAGTCATTTCCACACAGAGAAGACAGATCTTTAAACTTAAATATCTCCTTAATAAAATAAGCTTTTTGAAGGTTTTCTTCACTATTTTGTTTCTTTTGAAGTTCTCTTTTATATAAAATGGATATGCTTGACCACTGAAATAATTATTTAAGTTCTGAATGTTGTCATGCGCTCATTCTTTGAAAGCTGTATGTCACTTCAATACAAAAGTAGGACAATTTTGATATACCATAAAAATGATCAAACTGCCACCACTGACCTAAGAATGAATGCGTTCATTCATCCTTTTATAGCCAAGGTGATCCCTGAATATTTGACAAATTTTCTAACTGCCTAAGCAGAAGAATCTTCTTTCCG
>JAIGNY010001982.1:165000-222500 GCA_020152595.1 Chiridota heheva
CCTCCAGGGTAACACAAAGCGATTAAGAATGGTTATAAATTTCTTTGGACAATTTCGTTTATTTTTGTTAATTCGAAATAGGACAAATTGCGTTCATAAATCATTCCCGCTCATGACATTGATTTCAATGACCTTAGGACTTGGTATTTGGGCAAGTTCACACCAAGGTAGACACGATGGACGGATTTACGACCGCTTGTTGTAACTTACACGGGACTGTTGAAAATAAACCATAACTTACAAAATGTCGACCTGAGCTGAACACTATTACAATCACAGTTCCCCTTAATCATTTAGAACAATTTTCACGTATGCATGTCTGTGAGTATTTTGTGTATGTTTCATATTGTGATGTCATGATATACTGTAATGGTGAAAGGAATATGACATTCATAACAAATATAGCAGATCTCGTAATTTCGAAGAATTTCTCTCCAATTTATTTCAAAAATATGAGTTATGAAGTGTAAAGGCTATAAATACAGAAACAACTAATGTACATATACAAAACTACATTATGATTTGGGCTTTTGATATAACTCGTCAATATGTTATTATCCTGTGTCCGGGTATATTGACATGTCTACGGCGTCTGAACGTTGGTTAGATGGCGGCTGCTGTTCATCAAAGTCATGATTATGGATATCGGATGTGACTTCCAATGTAAGCAATAACAACATCGATACTGTATTTTTCTGTTAGCAATATATATTTTTTTCTTCTTACTGCCACAGTCAACCCTATAGTTAGTTACTAAGTTATACGTATGCACAACCGAAGTATATTCGACTCTTCTGCATTTAAAGGATTGGTTTAGTAATCAGCCCACTTTATCAGACAAATATTGTATGACATAAGGCAAGAAAGACAAATTAACATAAAATATATCACGGTGATATCTTGTTCCGATGAAAACATATCTAATTTTAGAGATTTTTTATATGAAAGCGACTTGTGTTTCAAGTCTACGATACAAGAGTGTATTACACACTCGTTTTGTTACGTAACTACGGAAAGACCTTTGAGAACGTAAGGTGTCACTTCTAGTCTTATTTTAGTCATTTTCACATAGATTTGCTAAAATGAGATTTTCATTCACCTTTTTCATCATTTTGCTCCTTTAATAATGTCTTCTTCTTTGTATGAACATGCTTGACCACGTATCTTTTAAGATTTAATCACGGGATATGTCATATATCTGCACTATGTGTCCTTTCTCTGGCGGAGGGTTTCCACCAAGGGATTAAAAAATTGAGAAAATTCGGAGATCAAGAGTTTCATTAGGTTATGAGAGTCTGGAATGGAGCAACTGGCTTGATCTTTGAGCATGTAGATTCCAGAATTACTCTATAGCTTAAAGGAAAGGTATTGTCCCATAAATAAAAATGGACCCCGCCGTGCTGGTAACGTCACTTCCGGTTTATAATTTTACTTATTGATTGCGAGAAATCTGATGTTATCGATAACAGATAAGGCCCCTATATTCGGTACGGCGGATGTGTGATCGATGACATCGCAGGGAAAAATTGAAAACCGGAAGTGACGTTCCCATCACGGAGGCGTTCACTTTGGAATGTTTTTATGGGATGATACATTTATGGGACGAAATATTGACGTTGTACGAGAAAAGGGACTATCACCGGAAATAAAACATACATACTTGTGTAAAACCATTGTAATTCGTCAGTCAAATGTGGTTTATACATGAAAATGGAATATTAAAAATCCTCAAGTTATATTTGCTCAAAGTAAACATCAAGGAAAACAGCCAATATCCAATCAATTCTCTATAGTGTTTGCATATGGATGTGCTGCGCATTATTGCTTGACATGGTGTAATAGTGCATATGCCGGGAAAAATAAATAAATACAAATTAAATCGGATTAAGAGATCCGGAGGCCGTAAGCTGAACAACCTTATGGGGCCACATAAAATTATATTGAAGTTATTGCTACAGGAATTTGCTATATTGCGTTGACTGTACTTCTAAAATTAAAGGATTAGTTCAGTGGTCAAGCATGTTTATATTATATGATGTATTATGTATTCTATCATATTTTGTCCTGCGATTTAGTGGCTTAAAACCCATGGGATATGTCAAAAAAAGTAGAAAAACTGAATCTAGGAAGGGTATTTATAATATACCACCTGAAAAAAATTTGAGGAAAAATGATTTAAATAGTGAAAAAATTAAATAAACTTATTTTCAAATACATAAAGATTTTGAGGAATCTGAGTCTTTGACATCACAGCTAGTCTGATTTCAGTCGTTTTTACAGAAATTATACCAAACTTTAAACTTGATATCTTCTTAACGGAATAAGATTTTGCAATGCTTTCTTCACCAATGCTTTCTTTTGAAGTCCTCTTTCATATAAGATGGACATTCTTGACCACTGAACTAATCCTTTAAAAGTATAGAATGAACAACACTTCAATTTTTTCTTCATATTTTTTATTTTATTTGTATTGTTGAGGATCAAAGTAAGGCCCCTTTAGATGCGAAGCCCAAAGCTATAGCTTGGTTAGTTTGTGCCTAATTCTAGCACTGATGAATATTCACTCATAAGTTTTTCAAGAAAATTAACCCAACAATTAAAGGCATCAATGGTCCTTTAAGCTGTTCTGGTTGACTTGTGGTAAGCCAAACGTTCTGCTTATTTAGGCAACCGTAATAAATGTGATTTTTGGTTAAGTCAGTGAAATTCTTTATGAATCGAGTTCCTTTATGTGAAACGGCGGCACGCAGACTGAGTTGCTTATATGACTATAAGCGGTTGACAACATGGTCGCTTTGAAACAGCCGACTAAGGTAACACATTTTAAGCATACGCTTATCAGCTAAATATAGATCAGCGGCTGGCAGGCTGGTGGCTTCAAAACAGTTCAACATGCTAACAGGAAAAAACAGATATAAGGATGCTAAGCTCATGAAGTACGAACATCTACCTACTGTGGTGTTGCGGTTATCATACCTGTCTACAGACCACAAGGCCCCGGGTTCAATCCTGGGGTGGGTAGACACGCCAGTGCACCACAACTGGTTATCAAAGGCCGTGGACATTGACTTGGTTGTCGATGTTATGTCTGTCCGTACGTCGTACCTGTGTTCTCGTCCGGGTCGTATTAAGCGTTTCGTGATAGCATTTGTACTATCATAACCGAATACGCAGGCGACGACTCCGTCATTGTAATTGTGTGTTCAACTCTCTCTCTCTCTGAAGTACGACCAGGGAGCTATTAATTCGTTGATCAAGCATAGCATAACATAACATAGCAAGGTTTAACGTCCCGAAAGCATCCAGTGCTAGACATTATATTAAGACGGCCACGGCCTTTTATAACCTGATAACCAGTTGCGAACTCACTGGTTGCAGACCCACCGGGATACGAACCCGGGACGTGCGGGTGAGAGGACAAAGCACTAACCACTATACCACTGAGGTCTGTAGCAGCAACATTTTGCTGTAGAGAAAATTTGGGATAACTTGTTTGTTTGATAAGGGCTTAACGGCACCACGGCAGCGAGGGGCAAATTGTGTCTAAGAGATTAGATAATTCCAGAAATAGGAAGAAAAGAAAATAGGATGAGAGTGAGAGAAGTACGGGGGCTAATAGCCAGGAAGCTGGGATCGAAAGAGGAAGTGTAAGCGTGCAAGAGAAAACTATGGGCCATTGGAGGTGCAGCCAGCGTCGTGGATAGCTTGCTTTAATTCAGATAGGGTGAGAGGGGTGTTGTAGCTATGTTGTCGGAGGGAAAGGTAATACTCCGGGTTTCGTCGCGAGCTTTTTTGGTTTTGAAAGCATTGGAGTAGTTGGCCGAAGACTATATGTTAGCGATATTTTTTTCCAGGTGAGGAGATTACAATTCCAGGAGAGATGGGAGATTTGCTCACCCTGCCATGGAAGCTGTTTACCATACTCCAGATCTTCTTCGTGAGGTTGTTGGTGGTGAGAGAAGAGATTAAGTTGTTCCAAGTGTTGGTTTTACTCTCCTTGATAGTGCGCCTGGCTTTAGCACGGCTGATGCGAAAGAGGTTGAGGTTGTGGGTGGTCGGGTTTGTTTCAGGGCTTTTTTCCTGTTCTTGATGGCGGTTTTGCAGTCATCGTTGAACAAGGGGTTGGGGTGGTAAGGGAGATTGGAGGTATTGGGAATAAAGCAGATGGCGATGTTGATAAGGATGTTTCTGAAGCTTGACATGGGATCCTCACCCTCGAGGAGATGGGGGAGAGGTGAGAGTTGCAGAGGGTTTCGAAAAGGGGCCAGTTGGCTTTCTTAAGGCTGGGTATGTGGTCTATGGGGGAATGAAGGTTAAAGTGATTTAGGAGAGGGTAATGGTCACTACCACAGAAGCTAGCAGTGACCTTCCAGCTAAATCAAGAAGGTTGGGGAAACAGATTAACAGGTCAATACAGGTGAGGGAGCATGTGGCAGGGTGAAGGTAGGTCGGGGACTTAGTGTTGAGTAAGGAGAGGCCGTGCTGTCAAAAAGTATTTTCAATGAGCTTGCCTCTGGGGGTGGTGGTGTTGGAGCCCCACAGGCGGTTGTGGGCATCGAAAATACCAAGAAAGATGTAAGGGGAGGGGGAGCTGAGAGTTGAGGTTCTTAAGGCTGGTTGGCTGAATGTTGGCGTTGTGGCGGTGGGGGTGTGAGATAGATATTGCAAAAAGTGAATGTTTTGTGGAGGGAGATAGAAATACATATGGCCTGAGGGTCGGTGTTTACATGAATAGGGCTGTGTGGGATATCGTGTCTAACGAGAATGGAGACGCCCCCATAGGCACTGTCGGCGTCTTCTTGATATGTATGGTAGCAAGAGAAGTTATCGAGGGAATAATGGTTAGTGGTTTTAAGGACGGTTTCTTGAAGGCAGAAGACGACCGGTTGAAGTTGGAGGTGGAATAGCTTAACACATTTCTACCAAAATATTAGTTATGCTCAGTCACTGACCCTTCAGCCCTTACAGATATTGTTGCTCATACGAAATTTGGGACAAATAGGTTTTCAGGATGATGAAGGGCATGCACAGCCAAGAAAATGTTCATACGGTTTCACAGTTCAAATTGTGTAATACCTGAATACGTTGGTATAGCGGAGGAAAAAATTGCACCAATAGGCCTAAATTGTAAAATAAAAATTGCATTGTACAACATGTAATCAATATATATTAATTTGCGTAATCGCCTTAACTATAGTAACCATACAAATTCAATTCATTAAGTCAAACTATTCGACGACGAGAAGATCAATCGAATACACTGGAATGACTTAGATTTGGAATTTGTTTCTAAATTCAGTCGAATTTGATTTGATTTTCAAAAATTCAAATATCAATAAATTTTGTCATTCGTCCCCTACCTCCATCCACTATATCCACATCTCACCATCTAACAAATTGAGAAAGTGATGATAACATCGGTATTATTGTCATCATATTATACTGTCAAAAATGGATAACATTCATTCAGTGATGTTTCTTTCGTCACCGTCACTGACAAGCTCGAGGGGGTTGCAATTCGGCGGAATGTGCCGCGGAGTAAATATGACACACGGCTGAATGAAATATTCACTGGTTGAGCAGCTTTACTTCCCAAAACAAACTAACCATGACCATGGTATCCAACCGCACGAGAACCACCTGTCAGGGCAGGTACCTTTCAATGGTCAAGACATGACTCGCAAAAGTTCCAGGTGTGGCAGACATTCTTACAAAGCTGAAAATTCTACCAAAATCGTCACCCTCTTCAGATTTTTCATCACTGTTGACAAATATATAGCTTTTCAAGAGATCCATCCATGTGACGTGATGAAAGGGTAGTACCTCATTAATCTGTAATCACTTTACTTCTTCATTACAATGTCAAATGAATTTTGGGTGACGTCGCAAGGATCAAGAACGCGAAGCGGATGCGAAAGTGTGCAATTTGATAGAAATATTGGGCTAAGGCTAACATTACGAAAGTCTTTTACAGCTCCCTGTTTCAACATAGATGGAAATTAAATGGGGGAAGCATCATTTTTTGATCATTGCATTGTGGTTCCTTGTTTATTCTTCACGTCAGTACATATGGTAGGGTTATGGATGTCGTGTGGCCTACCAGGTTAGATTTCGGTGGTGACTGATAGTAGTGTTGATGACGCCATGAAACGTTTCAAGGTCCAGTCTATATGCTTCATTGTTATTTTCAATGCTATTTTCATTTTCATGTTTGGCACATAGCTCTATATGTCGTTTGTAATAACCATCGTGCCCCCATGGGCAGAATAATGCCCCCCCGCCTCACTCCATATCGTCTATTTTTCGTCGAGATGAATATCATAACTCCCAAGATTTTTATATTTTAATCCGCATTTTACAGTTTTAGGCCTATTTATATTATCATCTCTAATATTTTGTAACGATGGTATATTTCTTTTCACAAACATACGTAGAAAAGCATGAAAGTGTTTCAAAAGAGAAAAAATACGATCTCAGTGACTGATAACAAGAAACCGGGATCCTTGAAGTTAAATTTATCCGGGTAGATGCGCCTTGTGCTCTAATGTTTGCACATTCCGGATGATACTCGAGGCTGGCTGGTGCTTGTAAGCAAAGTTTAAGATGCGACTTACGTCCTTTGGCACTTTTTGTCCAATTCAGGAATCAAGATGATAGTAGGATCTGCACCACGCAATAATATAGTAAAGCCACGAATATGTTTGCCCCTCCCCACCAATCTGCACAAATAAAATCTTGCAGGATTTAATTGAAAGGCAATATTCTGCCCAACTTTTAAAGGAATATTCCCATGGATTTTCATTTTTCATACATGATAAAGAAAATATGTAGAAACAAAGTGGTTAAAAACTATGTTAATATCTTATTTGATTTAAAAGTTATAACAATTTAAAGAGTAGAAAAAGTGTTTTTAAAAACACCTCGTACAGTATATGTCCTTCAGCTTGGTGATGTCATCAAGGCAATTCCAGCACAGTTCTTATGTATATCTTATAAATTTAATCACACTTTTTTTATATTATCGAACAACTTTTTTGGTTTATTATAGAGATATGGTGGAATATACAATTTTGTTGGTGTACGTCACATTTTCAAGAAGAACAAAATTCTGAATCATTTTTAAAGAAATACGAAAGACGTTTTGTTGAAATTGTCTCTATGACATCACCGATGTTGCCAATCAGTCACTTTTGTCCAAATTCAAAAATACTTCCTAACGGAATAAGATATCAACATAGTTCTTTCACAACTTTGTTTCTAAAAAAATTCTTTATTATATATGTAGAAATGAAAATCTATGGGAATATTCCTTTAACTGCTAAATGTAACCGTATAACAAAATGAATCGCCAGAAAAAGTTATTAGTTAGTACTACCAAGCCTAAGCAAACATAAACCGCCCTTAGTACTGTCAAATCTGTATTTCAACCAGAGATAAAACGTGTATTTCAGCCCTAAACGTCTAGTCAGCAAGGAATGATTGACAACTATAGTCAACACACATTTGTCATTCAATGAACGACTTATCACACCATTTGTTTCTGTCTCTTAAACATTTAAAACCTTAAGGCAAAGCATTAACACTGTTCATCTTATACCGCATTAGCTAAAAAGACATGCCAGTTTAAATTCTTGGTTTAAATTTTTTCAACATACTGTCATAAGACCAGTATAGCCTACGAAGTATGTAGAAGGTCAGCGAATTAAACAAGCTGACCAGTACATGACCCCAGGTAAGGACATTCAATTCAAAGAAAATGTCCTTTCGAATATTGATTACTACCATTAGATTACAAATGACATTTACTCTGTAAATATACATGAAATGAATAATAAGTATACACGTCATGCCGGGAAAGGCGCCTCAACTTGTGCGAGCTATAGCTATCGACCGAACCGCAACATTACTTTATTATTGTAAATGCTGCCACCTAATCGGAGTTATTTACAAGACGTTACTGTTCAAGATAAACTTTGCTCTATTAAGTTTCTCTCCAACCAGGGATATGTTATATAAAAATCCCATGCAGTAACCTCTGCAGTTCTGACAGGTTTCCACAAAATCGTTCATATACAGACGATTAGCTTGTCATTCGGACAACAGATGATTTTCATAAAATTTTAAAAGAATATGAAAACAATCTTATTACTGGTGACCTATCTTGCCTTTTCGGGCAACAACAGGCCTCTGGGCTGCTAACTTTTGTCCCAAACAGGAGAGCACTCATTTGAGTTAAGTTAAGGTTAAGGTTAGGGTCCAGAATTGAAGCCAATCAGACAAGAGAAAATTTGTGACATTGGTATCCTGTTTGGGGAAAAATTCGCCTTCAGGCTCGTATAGCCTAATTGCCAGGAATTCTCTCAAAGGGCACTCGGACAAATTCTCCACATAAGTTTGTTACATATTTGTTATGTTTATGTTATGCAAACAGGGGAAAACAGAAGCTAGATCACCGTGCCCCACGCTGGCCACTGGCCTGCATGCAGGCCTCTACGCAGTGTTTCCCCTCTCAAACCCTGTTTGACAAACCACTTGAAACTTTCGATCGCCCACTATCTCCAATAATATTTTAAACCTTTTTTAAGCTATAACCTGTAAATTAACTTCAAGTGTTACAACAAAAATGTTGAAAAAAAGTGATTTTGGTTGAAAAGTATCATATCAAATCAAATAGTAGGCTACATCCCCAGCATTACAATAACGAGAGAGAACCACCTCAACAAAATATTGTTTGCAGTATACAAAAGAACAAGCTTTTCCTCGAAATCCATAAAAGCATTTGATTATGTAGTAGGTGTCAGCTCACTAACCGTGATAAAGGGGTATATAAAAGATGCGTGACGAGGGGGTCTTAGCATCAGGAAGGCCAGAAATGTGGAAAGTCACGCTATAGTATACGTTTACCCATATGAAGCATATGAATCAAAAAGGATTGTCATTTTATGATTTGAAGAATTGTTATGGTTTTGGTCTCCAACTCGATTCAGGCCTACACTGCCAACCAACCTCTAGATCTGCATTTAAAAGCTTCAATACTAAATAGCGTATATTACTTTAACCATAAGAAAACATATTATTTTTATGCGGTCAAAATACCAAGCGAGTCGTTGACATGAGTTATTCCCCAACGACGTTAATTGCCCGTAACGTAAGTTTTAGTACTTCAAAAGAAAAGACATTGCCTATAAACTCTATGTAAGTTTTGATGCTAAGCTTATGTGAAGAATGTGAACCAACAACACTAAGAGCGTAAGGTATTCCTCGGAAATCAATCTTGGGGCACAATTTGGATCTGAGTGTGACTTTTACTGGTCCCGTGGCGTGACCTTGGTCTCCTGAAGGGCACCGCACTGTTTCGAGAAAGGCGAACTCTGTATGGGCAGCTGAGTTCGCGAAGAAAGAGCTAGGTATAAGAATTCCATAGCCGAATATTCTAAAGAGAGAATTCCGTCTCAAGAAAATTGCTTGACATGTCAACAGTAACCTGATACATACTAGTGACATCACTTCATTACGTTAATGCAATAACTGTTTTTCTTAAAACACAGATGTATAGGAAATAACCCCTCACCACCATACGCACACCCCACCCACCCCCCACACACACACACACACACGGCGTCGCGGAAAATAAAATATGTCTGTATACGATGCGAAAAATATCAAGAAAAAACTTCTGTTTCGAACGATTCCAGTCACACACTGTCTGGAAAGCCTGGAAATTGAACAAATCTTGATTATAGCCGTAAGAGGTGGGGGATGGGGAGCGACCGCCCCCTGTTGTTCCGGAACTGACCTTAGTAGGGCAGGGATGTGAATTGTCACGGTCGGATGTACCGTTTAAATCAGTGATTTATCGGAATCATACCCCCCGACTCAGCTAGATATATCAGGTCATAATGTTCTCCCGACTTGGCATGATACTGACAACTGATACTTGGGCACCGATAGTCAGGCAGAGATGTAAATTTTCGGATGTACCATTTAAATCAGTGATTTATCGGACTCATGCCCGAATTTGCTAGAAATCGGGGTCATAATGATGCTGCCAACATGATTTTTGGGCAGTGGGCACTGATCTTAGTTGGGCATGCAGAAAAGTGAAATATTGGATGTACTGTTTAAATAAGAGATATTATGGATATCTGAATCAAGCCTGACTCGATTAGATATAAACTGTCATATTCTTCTGACTCAGCATCATGCATGATAACATGATTTTCGGATCACTACTCTTTATAATCGGGCAGTGATGTGAAATGATTGATATAATGGCGTAGCCAGCATATACAGAAAGGAACCGTGATCCGAGGAACCTTGATAACGTTATTTCTGTAAAAGTGGGTGAGGGGAACCAATACCTCCCTTAATCACATGACTTCTATACTGGCTGACTGGTTGGATATACCAGATTTTTGCAAGAACAATTTTCTTTCCTAATTTCCACGATTTTGTGACCCATTTTAAGTTTTTTTATCCGAATACAGAAATATGTCCAATAATATTTTGTCCGAACCTTTCTCCATTTTCAGAAGAAATGTTTCTCTACCTGATTAGAAATGGTTATCCAAATGCTTGATTTTAACGTTAGAATTTAAATTGTTCTTGTTTTCTTGAATTATTGTCAGGTCTGTGTCTTGATTTAAAGCCTTTCAGGGGCATCACAAACAAGAAATCTTTAGAGCATCTGGGGTTTCGCTGACGAACCACGAGTTTGCCAGAATTTGTTTTACAATTTGCAGGGGAAATTTAATCTCTGCCAGCTTATCTTAGAAGATTTTAAGGCTAGAATTTTCTTTTCTCAGCAAACGCTGTTTGATTTTATGCCATTTTGGGATATCCAAAGTGAAAAATTATACAGGGCTTCCGGGGGATTAATTCGCCCCTTGAATTCTACAATGGCTTTACCCCTGAGCCACACGGGGCCAATAAGCTGGTCACGGGATTCCCGCCGTTACGCATACGCAATACGTGCGCAGTGATGCCTTTGGGGCCACACACATTATTGAAAGCATTTTAACCACTGCTCAAGTTAAAGCGTTTATCAAATATCATTGTGTTTTTTTCATGATAGGTTTTCGAGCAAAAAGTAACCGCCCTCCCTGAGTAAGAAGGGCTCGGACGGTCAAGATCCTGACTCCGCCCCCTACCTTTCTTCCAGCCTCATTATTATGCAAATTTACCTTTCTTCCAGCCTCATTATTGTGTAAATTCATCTTCATCAAGGCATATTCTCTGCTCCTGCGCGACGGGTTTGTTTCCATCTCGTTGGCGTCCACGAACTCCTTGGCGAACCTCAAACCGTAGTCGACGTTGTCCCCACATCCTCCCCACTCCCAATCCGTGTCTAAATTGGCGGGCCGCGGTGCTCTGCTGCACTGGCAAGCCGACAGCAGCCCTTCTCGACATGCTCGGGAAATTGAAAATACAACGGCGGCAGAAGATATTGCATATGTGAAGGCTGTCTCTCGGCTCGCTGTGAAAAGAAGAGAAAGATTAATGATATAAAGAACTTTCCGAGACAGACATAAGTTAGTAAGCACGGTGCATGGGCAGTGGAATGGGCGCCGCGGACGCAACGGGTTAATTGTCCTTCCAAATAATTTGATACATAATACTCAGATAATATACAAATAAATTGCCAGTCTGCCCCAATTGCTTTGACCTTCCGCCGCTGCTGAGGTGTTTTGCTTCCAGCTCCCATGGACGTTGCTGTGATGACTATAGGGACGGAGGTGCGTAAACCGCTCCCTCCTCCAGTCCTCAAAATTTTGAAAGAAAAGTTTGTTGAAATGTCAGAAAGTACGTGGGTTTAATTGAAGGACTGATTTTGTCTTTCCCTTTTTATTTTTCAGAGAACATTAGTCACGCGAGAAATTCGTCACTTGTTAACATGTTATCAGGTTATTATGGAGTTTTTGTCTGTCCCCCAGTTTGACTTGTTAACATGGTTACACATGACTACAAATAGACAGTCTTTTTCATTTTGCAAAAGAATAATGATTAATTCATACTTAAAATGATTGTAACTAGCTGGTGTGATTATCTAAATGACGTACAAATAGAGTATAAATTATCAGCTAACAATCAAAATCAGCTAACAATCAAATTTGAGTAAGAGTTAAAGCTGAAAATGGTCACTTGTTACTCCTAACAGACACACTCAGACACATAACTGACATTCTATTTTTTTCAAATAAGTTCGTTCCAGCTCTTAACCTTATCGAAAAATAACTAAATTTATGATAATTGGTTACCGCGACCATAAGTGCTTTCCGAGTTGGTCACTTTCGTCTTTGATTTACGGAAGCGCCGACGACAAGGTGTGAATTTACGACTGAAAGCCCCCTCGGTGAAGCAATCCGTCACGTGGATATATACGAAGTGGATTCCAAATTAAACATTGTATAATAATTTGATACCATCTCATTTTTGTCAAGGCAATTCATTAAATTTGATTTATGAGGTGTGAAAAAGAAACAACTCAAACTATACCAGTATACGAGAATCAGTTTCTATAAAGTCGGATGAAGTTATGACGGTAAGGAAAATAATGACCGTCCCACACATACAGGCGGCTTGAACCTGTGCAAGCAGGGAGCTGTAGTACGTTTGACAAAAGTAACAGCTCCCATAAATAGGCAGTTATATGTAAAAAAAATGCTTCAGACCTTCCAAATCATTTCAGTTATATCTCTTAATTCAAAAGTTACCCCTTAATCCACTGATACTTAAAAAGTGTTTAAACCATCTTCGACTGTTCCAGAAAAGAAGAAAGAAACAAAATCAAAAACATCAATCGCGGGAAAAAGGTGTGGTCGTTTATAGTTTCCATGATGGCATGAATCTCTATTGACAAAGTATTCTTTACCCATTCTATCATCAGATCACCTGATCAATTTGTTTGCCAAATTAGAATGTTGATCATTTTACCTAAAGAAGATGAAATATAGGCTTCTTACTGTCTTAAAGGACTAGTTCGGTGGTATAGCATGTCCATCTTATATGAAAGAGGACTTCACAAGAAACAAAATGCTGTAGAAAGCGTTCAAAAATCTTATTCCGTTGAGGAGATATTCAAGTTTAGAGTTTGGTATCATTTCTGTAGAAACGACTAAAATCACACTAGGTGTGATGTCACAGCCTCAAATTCCCCAGTCTTTGTGTATTTGAAAGAAAGTTTATTCAATTTTTTCACTGTTTAAATTATTTTCCTTCAAACTTTTTGCAGGTGGTATAATATAAATACCCCTCCTAGATTCAGTTTTCCTACTTTTTTGACATATCCCATGGTTTTTAAGTCACAAAATTGCAGGAAAAAATATGATAGAATACATAAAGACTTTGAGGAATCTAAGGCTGTGACATCCCAACTAGTCTGATTTCAGTCATTTCTATACAAATAATACCAAACTTTAAACTTAATTATCTCCTTAACGAAATAAGATTTTTGAATGCTTTCTGAAGTATTTTGTTTCTTTTGAAGTTCTCTTTCATATCAGATAAACATGCTTGACCACTGAACTAATCCTTTAATATTTCTTAAAACTAGTAAGTGCTAAATCAATGGTAATTTGACAATAAGGCACAGAATGCTTTTTGAGTTGGTCACTTTCGACTTTGATTTTACAAATGCGCCGACGACAAGGTAGATTTACGATTTAAAGCTCCTTCGACAAAGCGATCTGTCTTGGTACTGTCGCAAGGATACACGGTGCGGATTCAAAGTAATATTCCCATGGGATTTCATTTTTTGATATATGATAGAGAAAAAGTTTAGAAACAAAGTGGTGAAATAAAACTATGTTAATATTTTATTTCGTTCATAAGTTACGAAATTTTAAAAGTATTTTTGAATTTGGATAAACAGTGACTGATTGGCAACACCTGTGATGTCATAGAGACAATTTTAACAAAATGTATTTGATTTCACAAAAATGACGGGGTCGTTTTTAATCATGATAGTACAAATGCTATCACGAAATAATACGACCCGGACGAAAAAAGGTACGATTTTCGGACAGACATTAACATCGACAACCAAGTCAATGAACCACGGTTTTTGATAACCAGTGTAATTGTGGTGATGGCGTACTACCCACCCCAGGATTGAATTCGGGGCCTCGTGGTCTGAGACAGGTTGATAAGGACACCACAGTAGGTAGATAACAAAATGTTTTTATTTCTTTAAAAATGATTTATTTTTTTTCATTGTAAATGTAACACTAAAAAAAAATAAAATATTTTTAAATTATATTTTCCACCCTATCTCTATATTGAACCAAAGATGTTGTTTCATAATGTAAAAAAGTGCATCGAATAAATTCCGCCATTTAACGATGGAAAGTAAGAATTATTGAAATTGCCTTGATGACATAGTTAAGGACATACATTTATACTTTAAAAAAGGTGCAAATTTAAGAACATTTTTCACTTCTTTAATTGTTATAACTTCTAAACAGGAATAAGATTTTAACATGATTAACAGATATTGAAGATGGTATGTTAAATGAGCTATCTATATATATATATATATATTTTATATATGAGTCTATAAAATATTTATATATATTATATATATATATATATCTATATATACCTATATATATGGATGATTAATATATATATATATATATATATATATATATATATATATATATATATATATATATATATATATATATATATATATATATATATATATATATATATATATATATATATATATATATATATATATATATATATATATATATATATATATATATATATATATATATATATATATATATATATATATATATATATATATATATATATATATATATATATATATATATATATATATATATATATGAATAGTAAGTAATTTTTCATCCACACGAGTATCACAAATTAGACCGATGTTGTTTCAAAATTCCCTAACTTGACGCCCTCATTTTCGACCGAGAGCGCCTTTACAAACAGACAACAGACCACCGTGCAGAAATTAAAGCCAACTTAAAATACTTTCACAAACAATCTTATTGAGACTGTTATGGTTCACTACCATATACAGGCGCGTAGACAGGGGTGGAGAGAGAGAGAGGGGGGTGGTCGGTGCGATGTCCCCCCCCCTCCCAAAAGGACCGACTTTTTCAAATGAGTAGTCGTTGTCAGTGATTTTTATCATTTTCAATATGAGTTAACATTTTAACTTAGCTAATATATCGGGCGATCGAATACAATATTAGACGATTTTAGGCACCATCTAGTCAACCAAATCGCATAGCTTCCAGGGGCTTCGCCCCTGCACCACACTAGGAACCCTAGGGCGGGCTCCTAGACACCACACTGAATGCACAAAGCGTAAACAGATGGCAGATCCGCCCCTCCCCCTCCTAAATAAAAATGACCATGTATATACCTGGAATTAAACGAAAAACGTATACTAGTATTTGACAGACTAACAGAAAATTATTTGGTACCTGTTAACATATAAATAATAAAGCTGCTCAGTTATAGTATTTTTAGGAAAATCTTCACAAATCATATATTCAATACCTAATCACTACCAATGCATGCTACTCAGAGCCAATGCATGCTACTCAGAGCCAATGCATGATACTCAGAGCCAATGCATGATACTCAGAGCCAATGCATGATACTCAGAGCCAGTGCATGATACTCAGAGCCAGTGCATGATACTCAGAGCCAATGCATGATACTCAGAGCCAGTGCATGATACTCAGAGCCAATGCTTAATACCCAGAGCCAATGCATGATACTCAGAGCCAATGCATAATACCCAGAGCCAATGCATGATACTCAGAGCCAATGCATGATACTCAGAGCCAGTGCATGATACTCAGAGCCAATGCATGATACTCAGAGCCAGTGCATGATACTCAGAGCCAATGCATGATACTCAGAGCCAATGCATGATACTCAGAGCCAATGCATAATACTCAGAGCCAATGCATGATACTCAGAGCCAATGCATGATACTCAGAGCCAATCATACTCAGAGCCACTGCGTGATGCTCAGAGCCAATGCATGATACTCAGAGCCGATCATACTCAGAGCCACTGCGTGATGCTCAGAGCCAGTGCATGCTACTCAGAACCACTGCGTTATAATGCCAACGTTAAGTTTAATCACACTAAGTATTACGCCCTAAAGTTTACGAAAATGTATCTTTACTTTATATGACTCTAAAAATGCTGCAGCAGAAAGCAACCCTACGATATATTCGTGCACTTTTACATACAATCTTGACAGCCTTATCGCTTCGCAATAAATATTTTTCAATCGTACATATTTCTCGTTTTCACTTCATAAAACATGTTTGTAAAATTCAAACATTAAAAAGTCATCAATACTTTATCTTCTACCATCGTGACAAATACGAGAAATGTTCAGCAGTAGGCCTACATTTCAATAATTCAAATTTCTCGCATAATCGTCGAACATCAACATTTCAACTGTAGCCTAACTGTTAAAACTGTTAAACGCACGTCAGGTATTTTATGGGCTCACCCTAATAAATCTATAGAAACCAGGTTTGGAGAAATCACCTGAAACCCTTGAGAACCAGGGGTAACATTAATGTCCTAAATACCAACCTACTTATTTCATAACAAACTCGACTTTCTTTATTGGCGACGTACCCTATGCCTTCTTCGTAATGGTACATTGATACCTTCCGTGACGAATCACACCTGCAGACTACCGTTCAGATTGAAGGAAACAAATCCGCTAGAGCGTTTCTGGATATGAACCCTATGTTATTTTGGTTACACTTTGACAAAAAAGAGTCAAAATGCCAACTTGAACTTTCAAAGTAATCCAATATATCGAAAACAAATTGACATATAGTTACTAGCAGACGAAAAAGCGATATTTGTTTCGGCAGCCTGAGCGAACCTGTAGACGTTGTAATAAGAACTTCGCGGTAAATCCTGAAATCACGACGGAAAATGTGAAGGAAAACAAGTCCAATGTAATCTGAAGCTTGGTTGGTCTAATTAACAGGTCCCTTGGTATATGCTGTCTTCACATACTATTATTATTATTATTATTATTATTATTATTATTATTATTATTATTATTATTATTATTATTATTATTATTATTATTATTATTATTATTATTATTATTATTATTATTATTATTATTATTATTATTATTATTATTATTATTATTATTATTATTATTATTATTATTATTATTATTATTTATTATTATTATTTATTATTATTATTATTATCAATCATTATTTATTATTATTAGTAGTAGTAGTAGTAGTAGTAGTAGTAGTAGTAGTAGTAGTAGTAGCAGTAGTAGTAGTAGCAGCAGTAGTAGTAGTAGTAGTAGTAGTAGCAGTAGTAGTAGTAGTAGTAGTAGTAGTAGTAGTAGTAGTAATAGTAGTGTTATCATCAGTATTATCATTAGAATTGTTATTGTTATTGCTATTACCACTATTGTTACTATTATTATTATTACTATTATTATTACTCTATATATACTTTTTATGCATACAGTCGTACATCCGTGATTTTTATCAGCATATTCATTTATTAATTATTAACAAAATATTACATACTTTTCAATGAATAGGCTTCACTTCAACTTTATCTGTGCTTATCACATAAACTGTATCTCTTACACATTCTCTTATACATAGCTTATTTAAGACGATTCTTGTATCATTTTGTATTTTTTACAGCACCTGATGAAGACCTAAGGCCGAAAGCTTGAACAGAAACGTAAGAGTATTAGGCAACGTCTTCCTTGTTTTTTTTTTAATTTCACAACTATGGACCAGAGATATTTCTCTCAATTATAGATAAATAGATAGAAAGATAGATAGAAAGATAGATAGAAAGATAGATAGAAAGACAGATAGAAAGACAGACAGACAAACAGACAGACAAACAGACACGAACGCATGCACGCAAACATACATGTACGCATGATGCATTCAAGAAAGCATGCCTACGTACGTACGTTCGCAAGCACGCATGCACGCTTACGCACGCCGTACGTCACACGTCACTAGTCCTTTCAGACATTTTTCTTTACGGAGGTATAGCTGAAATGGCTTTGAAAACATGTTTGTTATGCAGGTGTGACAATATATTAGTAATATACGTCCTTTTAATGTTACGGGTTTGCGCGTCTGAATTTTGAAATCTATTTGGACCCATTTTGAACCAATTTTGGACCCATTTTGACTCATTTGGACCCATTTTGGACTCATTTGGACCTATTTGGACCCATTTTAGACCCATTGTGGACCAAGTTGGACCTATTTGGACTCATTTGGAACCTATTTTAAACCAGTTTTGAACCAATTTTGGACCCATTTTGAACCAGTTTGGATCCAATTTTTGACCAATGTGAAACCACTTAAACCCATTCTGGAACCATTCCGCTATTTACAAGTGGCCGTTATATTTAATGGAAAGTTTGATAAATATACTGGTAAACATTCGGATTTCGGGGAAATAAATTTGGATGACAAATTATTACAGATGTATCTTTACATGCATGTCGCTTCAAATGTTTTAGTTTTTATTAATGTATATGAATAAAATCCGCGTTAAGGCTTAAAAATTCAGTTTTAGGCTTTAAAAAAATCTGAATAAGTCTCAAGATTCCGCGTTAAGATTTGAAAATACACGGCAATTGATTAAAAATCTGCGTTGGGGTTAAAATTTCAGTAATACAGCTTAAAAATGTAGGCCATTTTATAACCCAAAATCCCCTTGTCCCCTTTAATAATTTTAAATGTATTGCTGCTGGGAGAAAGAGGGGGCTCGGTGTTTACCCTTAATCTGTTGCGTTTCCTTAAGTATTTAGGTTTATAATATAAAGCTTTTGAAAATTTTAAAATAATTGCAAATATCAACTGATTTGTACATTATCTGCAGAACAGTGACATGTTAATTTTTCAAAATATAAAAAGACTTTTTTTCTCTATCCAAAGATTTTCACAGTACGAAATGTGGCATTTTTTCGAGATTCTCATATAAAAGTTTTTGCCATATAAATATTCAAATATGCAAGCATTTTGAAAACAATTTGAAAAGATGCGCAATTGTCGGCAACACATAAACACCCTAAAAAGCGTTTTCTATATTTTAAAAATCAAAATTCAAGTATTACGAAAGAAAAGAATTTGATACGTTCTATTCGGAATGTTTTGCGTTTCCATGTATTATATTTTGTAAGCAGAAATGTTACGTTTTTCAAAATACAAAAGTATTAATCAATCTAATATATTATTATTTCATTTATTCACCATTTAATTTCAGGTTAATTATAACAAATCATTTGATTTGAGGTTAATTATAACAAATCATTTGATTTGATTGTAACAAATAATTTGATTTGTAACAAATGATTTAATTGTAAAAAATCATTTAATTTGATGTTAATTAAAAATCATTTGATTTAAGGTTAAATGTAACAAATCATTTGAATTGAGGTTAACTATAACAAATCTTTTGATTTGAGGTTAATTATAACAATTCATTTGATTTCAGGTTATTTATAAAAATCATTTGATTTGAGATTATTTATAAAAATCATTTGATTTGAGGTTAAGTATGACAAAGCATTTGTTTTGAGGTTATTTATAACAAATCATTCGATTTGAAGTTGATTATAACAAATCATTTGATTTGAGTTTAATTATAACAAATCATTTGATTTGAGGTGAATTGTAACAAATCGTTTGATTTGAGATTAATTTGTATCTAATTATATAATTTAAGGTTAATTTGTAACAAATCATTTCATTTGAGGTTAAATACAACAAATCATTTGATTTGAAGTTAATTATAACACATCATTTGATTTGAGATTAATTATAACAAATCATTTGATTTGAAGTTAATAATAACAAGTCATTTAATTTCAGGTTAATTTGATCTCAAGTAAATTATAACAAATTATTTGATTTAAGGTTAATTGTAACAAATTATTTGATTTGAGGTTAATTACAACAAATCATTCAATTTGAGGTTAATCGTAACAAATCATTTCATATGAAGTGAATTGTAACAGATCATTTGATTGAAGTTAATTATAACAAATCATTTGATATGAGGTCAATCGTAACATATTATTTGATTTGAAGTTAATTATAACAAATCATTTGATTTGAGGTTAATTATAACAAATCATTTGATTTGAGGTTAATTGTAACAAATCGTTTGGTTTCAGGTTAATTGTATCAAATCACTTGATTTGAGGTTAATTGTAACAAATCATTTGATTTGAAGTTAATAATAACAAGTCATTTAATTTCAGATTAATTGTAACAAATCATTTGATATCAGGTTAATTATAACAAATCATTTGATTTAGGTTAATTATAACAAATTATTTGATTTGAGTTAATCATAACAAATCATTTGATTTGCGATTAATTATAACAAATCATTTAATATCAGGTTAATTATAACAAATCATTTGATTTGAAGTTAATCATAACAAATCATTTGATTTGAGGTTATTTATAACAAATCATTTGATTTGCTTAATTGTAACAAATTATTTGATTTAAGATTAATTTGTATCTAATCATTTGATATGAGGTAAATTGTCACAAATCATTTGATTTGAAATTAAATATAACAAATCATTTGACAAATCAAATCTAATTTGATTTGAGTTAATAATTTTTATATCAGGTTAATTAAAAAAATCATTTGATTTGAGGTTAATTATAACAAAATCATTTGATTTGTAACAAATCATTTCGTATGAAGTGAATTGTAACAGATCATTTGATTTGTTAATTATAACAAATCAAATTATTTGAGGTTAATTAAATCATTAATTTGTTAATTGCCAACTAATCATTTGATATGAGGTTAATTATAACAAAAATTTGATTTGAAGGTTAATTATAACAAATCATTTGATTTGAGATAAATTGTAACAAATAATTTGATTTGAGGTTAATTTGTATCTAATCATATCATTTGAGGTTAATTTTAACAAATCGTTTGATTTGAGGTTAATTATAACAAATCATTTGATTTCAGGTTAATTTTATATAACAAAGTCATTTGATTTGAAGTTAATAATATCTAATCAATCGTTAATTTTTATTTTAGGTAATTATAACAAATCATTCATTTGTTAATTGTAACAAGTTAATTATAACAAATCATTTTATTTCAGGTTAATTATACCAAATAATTTGATTTGAGGTTAATTATAACAAATCATTTTATTTCAGGTTAATTATACCAAATAATTTGATTTGAAGTTAATTATAACAAATCATTTAATATGAGGTTAATAATATAACAAATCATTTGATTTGAGGCTAATTATAACAAATTATTTGATTTGAGGTTAATTATAACAAATCATTTGATTTGAGCCCAATTGATTGTAACTAATCATTTGATTTCAGGGTAATTGTAAAAAAACTTATTTAATTTAAAGTTAATTGTAACAATTCATTTCATTTCAGATTAATTATAACAAATCATTTGATTTTAGATGAATTATAACGAATCATTTGATTTGAGGTTAATTGTAGCAAATCATTTGATTTGAGGTTAGCAAATCATTTGATTTTTCATTTGATTTGGTTAATCATTTAAGGTTAACAAAGTTATTTAATTTGAGTTTAATTTTAACAAATCATTTGATTTGATGTTAATAATAACAAATCATTTGATTTGATTTTAGATGAATTATAACAAATCATTTGATTTGAGGTTAATTTGCAGATCATTTGATTTGAGGTTAAAATAACAAAACAATTGATTTTGCTAATTTTAACAAATCATTTGATTTTTAAAAAAGTTAATAAAAGCAATTTGAAGTTGATAATAAGAATTCATTTGATATGAGATTAATTGTAACAAATTATTTGATTTGAAGTTAATTATAACAAACCATTTAATTTGAGGTTAATTGCAAAAATCATTTTATATCAGGTTAATTATAACAAATCATTTGATTTCAGGTAAATTATAACAAATCATTTGATTTGAGGTTAATTGTAACAAATCTTTTGATTTGAGGTTAATTATAACAAATCATTCGATTTGAGGTTAATTTGTATCTAATCATATGACTTGAGATTGATTGTAACAAATCATTTGATTTGAAGTTAATAATAACAAGTCATATGATTTCAGGCTAATTGTAACAAATCATTTGATTTAAGGTTAATTATAACAAATCATTTTATTTCAGGTTAATTATAACAAATCATTTGATTTGAAATTAATTGTAACAAATCATTTAATCTGAGGTTAATAATTAAAATCATTTGATTTCAAAATAATTCTAACAAATCATTTGATTTGAGGTTAATTTGTAACAAATCATTTGATTTTAGGTGAATTGTTAGAAATCATTTGATCTGAGATAAATTATAAGAAATCATTTGATTTGAGGTTATTTATAAGAAATCATTTGATTTGAGGTTAATTATAAGAAATCATTTGATTTGAGGTTAATTATAACAAAACCTGCAAGCATTTTTCAAAAATTGTAAAAGGTTTACCTTGAGCTTGCAAAGACCAATCGTAGGATAAAGATCAATATTGTGGGGTCAAAATTTGTCTCAGATGTCGCTCACCAACCAATTCATACAAGTCAAGAGAGTTGCTACATTTCGCAGTTGTCTCTCATGCCGCAATCCCATGCATCTTATTTGACAGAAAATTAAATTAACCATTCCCGCATCCTACGTCTATCGGACTTGGCGCGATCACTGCACTTTTCAATTTTCTTTCTGCCAATTCCTCACACTCCAACCCCCAACCTCTAACATACAAAATAAAAAAACATAGGATCACACCCAACCCAAAATTTCAGCCCCGACAACACGCAAACCACTTCCAATCAAGCTACACTCGGCCAGGCGTGGTCCATTTCATCGCATAACCCCACCTTCTGTGCGAGGCGATTAATTGGCAAAGCGTAAAAGACCCTTATTTATGGCCCTTCACAGTGCGTTTTAATATTTACGCAAACAACGTGTAGTACTATTACACGGACTTACTACAAAAGAAGCCAACATTCCCCGCCCAACAAGCGATACTCATGCTGGAATATCAACTTCAAAAGCCATGAAGAGTGGTCACAAATATCTAGTCGAAGGTATGTGATCTTCATCAAAGTTTTCTTCATCTTAGCAACCCTCTGACTAGCCCTGTCACCCCTCCTAATCCCGTCACGGGGTCATAATCTAGGCATATTCTATGGGGTTACTAATTTTTGTCGGGAAATTTTATGTACGTGTTAGACAGTACAAGGTAGCACGAAACTAATTATTTGCCTTTGTTGAAACCTACGATATAAGCGTCCACTGTTGGAGGCCTTTTCGTACCAACACGCGAAAGATTTGGGATATTCTGTGATATCTTTCGGATGAGTGCAATTTCAAAAGAGGCACACCCAGAAATCCCTCCTTTATACACCCACAAATACATGCATGCACACATACATACATACTAACATGCATACATACACGCACATACATACATACACACACATACATACATGCATGTACATACATACACATACGCACATACATACACGCACATACATACACGCACATACATACATACACATACATACACGCGCATACACACACGTACATACACCACACATACACACATACGCACATATATACATACACGCACATACACACGCACATACATGCACACGCACATACATACATACATACATAAACGCACAGACAGACAGACATTCAGACATAACAAACATACACAGATATATATATATATATATATATATACATACATACATATATATATATATATATATATATATATATATATATATATATATATATATATATATATATTTATATAAATATATATATATATATATATATATATATATATATATATATATATATATATATATATATATATATATATATATATATATATATATATATATATATATATATATATATATATATATATATATATATATATATATATATATATATATATATATATATATATATATATATATTTATATTATTTTGCAAGTGTGAGAACATGAACTTGATTCAAACAGGGATATGTTACTTTATAGCTAAAGTAACATCCCTGCATAATCTAACCATGGTCAATGTTATATTCGAGTTCAACACGCAGGTTCTATTTCCGAGTAAACAAGCGTGGGAGCCAAGACGGAGGAAAGGTTAAGAAATGATGCGAAGCATGTTTCCACTCAATCTACGTATATGTTGTCAGGTCGAGGTTCTGCCATGGTTCCATCTGGCTGAATGGTGTAAACAAATTCGTATAAATCGGTACTTTGAGGGCACACTAAGACATGTAATCCATCACCCTGTTATTGTTGAGAACAATTTTCGTATAAGCAATTTTCTACCAATCTTGAAGAAAAGTGTTGGGACACTTACCGGAAAGTTTGCACGTTATTTTAAATATTTATGTACAGCTATTTTCAGCGCCCCTCCCCCGCTCCCTCTTTCAATGTTGTCAAAATATTTCAGTAGAAAATACAGAAACATGGAAGCAATTATCAGCATTTCCATTTATTTCACCACCAATAAATGAATGGGGGAGCTGGGGTGTCGCAACGCGTTTGTCCAAGATTGTCTAAAAAAAGCTGTAGCAAACACAGGCGTTTTTTGCTGAACATTTGACTGTTTGAGGGCTTTTTGCAGTATATAAATAGTGTTTTACTTTCTTATGAAAGTTTGAGTCCGTCGATAAAGGGGAGGCAATGTGAGACTTTGGCACCTGGAAGTTAAAATAAAGCTGCATTATTTCACTGAACCAGCGCCACCCAACGGTTTACCATGAAAATAGAGTAAAGATCACTGTACTTAATGAGACTTTCTATATAAATCTGTTGAAAAACGTTTGACAACATTTTCATCTTAAGAAGAAATTCCTTTCAATTTGTGTATGGACTTTATCCGATTATTTTCACTTTGTCAATTTCTAGTCACTACAACTTCAATACAGGAAACGTATAAATTCGCTATACTTTTTTAAAATAAAGACAAAATTACCGACTACAAATTTAGTAAATCGGTTAACTATGACGAGAGTGTGGTGCACGTCTAATTTAAACATGGAATCTAACAGTTTTTTGTTATTTACAAAATCGTGTCATATTTCTTTTATTTCGTCAAATATCATTGAACTGTTACTTTTTCACCAATGTCCTGGTTCCCTCTATTCTTGCACCGTATTTATCAAAACAATATGAGCATGTCCAAACTACTTTTGTTTCCATGCATGCTGGAATCTGATAAAATTTGTTTTGAAATACTCTTCACCTAACTGCCATTATTCCAGTCTCCATCTCAGTCATTTCTGTCCTCCCCACCGCCTCCATCCCCACCCCCTAACTGCCATCATTTCCCTTGTAATTCAAAATGCGCAGAACAATGCAATGGTCAAGAATAAAGCACGCAGAAATACTGAAGAAAAAATGGGTTGCAAACACAAGGGTTTTTTGCCGGAATAAAGAACAACGCACGCATGTCTACTTAAAATAGCACGGTCCAAAATGATGTAATGCCTTTTATTGATTGTCCTGAATTCTCGAAACAATTGAATGTCTGTTTTTCGAAAAATGTCATGACTTCCCTGCATAAAACTATTTTCCATTGACATATACGATATTTTCACTCAATGATATTTCTCAGACAATCTTGGACGAAACTGTTGGGACACAAATATTTGTATACAGTTATTTTCAGCGCCCCCTCCTTCTCCTCTCCGACCCCTTTCAATGTTGTCAAAGAAAATTAGTAGGAAAAACAGAGACATAGAAGCAATTATCAACATTTTCCATTCATTTCATCAGCATTGAATGGGGGAACAGGGTGTCCCAACGAGTTTTGTCCAAGATTGTAGCCTCCGTATATAACAACCACATAAGTTTATAACACAAAATGTGCATGGTAGAATGGTCTATATACATGTACCGTGGTAAACTCGGTAGTCAGTATAATATATACTTTGCACAATTCTGAGCATGAACATGAAGTCATTTTTATAACCAGATAACAAAGATTTCAAGTTGATTGAAGTTTTTCATAAGGAATGTTCCCGTTAATTTCCATGAGCATTTATATAGAAAGTACTAATAAGGCAGGGAGATTAAAGAAACATATGCCTCATTGGTTAAAACATGTTAATACGTCACAGTCATCCCGTTTAGGATTACTGCAATATGGACTTGTGTCATTTCAAATCTTTCACCAGTTCACCAGTGTTTTGAAAAGTGACCAGAACATGCAGTTCCAGTTTGATGACATACCTGTATGGTAGGATACCTGGACATTTAAATAATGCCTAATCCTGTAATAACAGAAAACCTAGAAATTTTCATTGTTTACATTAAACACACCAATTCCAAACACGTACTTTTTGAAAACATTCTTTCCATTCCGTGAACTTATTTGTCATTTTCCGAGCTTTCATGATTTACACAAAACCAAAGTGTACATTGCAACATATCAAACGGCTGAACGGACTTAGTCATTTGTTTCCAATGACAAATTCCTGCTCAACCTAATCAAATCACGCACAATGTTAAACTTTAATATACTCTTCTGCTCTTTAAACACCCATTTATCAAATGAAAGACGAAAAGCTGACTATACGCTTTTTAAGTATGGAAACGAATCCACTGATGACCTCTCTATTCACAGTTTATAACATTAAGCAAACCAATCAGCATAGCCGTCTAGTAAATGGAAGTAACACATTATACAAATAAGTTCCATTACCTTTTTCACACAAACTAACAAAGGACAACAACTACGAATAAAGATTTCATGTAAAAACGAAAACACAATTTCTCTTTACAGTGAACAGGTGAATGAAACCTTTTACGCTTGGTTAGAAAGTCAAAACATATTTTATTAAGCACAAAAACGTATTTCTATAGTCACAAGCTTAGTAAATTTTAACCCGTAAACAGACAATTATGTACAACGTAGTTATATCAGCATCAAACAAAAAATACTTACATTGCTTTAGTCTGGACTTTAAAAAGATTAGTTAAGTGGTAAATCATTCTGTCATTCCGTCTTAGCTATAGTACAAACTGGTGAAAGCAACCGTGCATATCAGAACCTTATGCCATGACTGTTATTAGAAATCTACTTTAATCTACTCAATCTACTTTATAGAACTAGAATTGTAGAAATCGAATTCCATCTACTTTAATTACATAAAACACAACTGATTGTTTTAGAGAATTAATAATGTAAATTACAAATAGAACTGTATGAAACAAATTACGTGGAAAGATTTTTTTTTTTTTTTCCAACATCGTTTGATCGTATTCAGTAATTTTAAATTCTGTAATAATTTGTAATTTTGATTAATACATTGTTTGGTAAAAGGCACAGCCTTCCTAGAGATGCATGGGAGTTTGCTGTATCCATGCTATCGGTTCTGACTAGTTATACATCAGTACATTGAGCAGACAAATTTGTACAATTTGATTTTTTTTTATTTCAAATCTTCTGTCTGTTCTTACAAAGGGTATTGGACAATACATAAAGTAAAGGATGGAATGATAGAAATAGAAATATAAAACAAAACAAAATTCCGGAACACAATTGACATACGAATGAAGATTTTATGGAAAACGAAAATGCAATTTCTCTACGACCAGACGACGTAAATGAAACCTTTTAGGTTAAAAAAAGCAAATGTATACATTTGTGCAAAAACAAAACGCATTTCTAGTGACAAACGTACAAGCATGTAAGTCAGAGGTTTGAAAAGGTGGTTGTACTTTTAAACATGTCGTGTCATCTCGACTTAAATAAAGTCCAGGCAACCTCTTGGCATGCTTGGTACATCAACGTGATCGACCAACAGAGTCACGTGGGACATCAGTTGCTTGGCATGCTTGGTACATCGACGTGATCGACCAACAGAGTCACGTGGGACATCAGTTGCTTGGCATGCTTGGTACATCAAAGTGATCGACCAACAGAGTCACCTGGGACATCAGTTGCTTGGCATGCTTGGTACATCAACGTGATCGACCAACAGAGTCACCTGGGACATCAGTTGCATCGACGTGATCGACCACAGGTCACCTGGGACATATGGTTTACATCATCGAAACAACAACAAAATCGACCAACAAGTCCAATCGACCATGATCTCTAATCGCATGATCTCGCTGAACCAAAGCTTGTTATATCACTTCCTATCTGCCTATCGATCATACTGACTGAACATAATCTCCATTATTCACAAAATGTGACAGGCAAGTGATATCAATAGTAAAAAGCCAAAATACCTTAACAATACTTAATCTGATTACAGATGTTTTATGCCTGTTATGTTTTCTTAACGAAGTTAACTCTTCAGCGGATTTCAATCAATTGAGTGTAAACTAATTTAGCCATTTTATGGAACTTAAGAAAAGAATACTCAAGAAAATTAAAGCATGCAGTCCCATTTGATAACGACTCAATGACCTTTTTCTTGATCAGTTACCCGAAACATAAAGATTAAGCCTACGACACCCACGAGAGTATGGGTCTAATCTGACCAAGTAAACCACTTTCAGATTTAAGATCTCCTTGATCAGTTGATTTGATTCCCACAACCTGAAAACAAGGAATGCCTTGACATTATTTTTGTTGTCGTTTTCCAATATGTGAATATCTCTAATATCCTAAATACACGGATATTAAGTTTACATGACATGAAAAGAGGTGTAAAAAAAGACCATTGAATTGTCAACTTATATAAATCCTTTTTGCATGGATTTTTCTTATTGAGATGAATACAGTGAGGCCTCACATATGCTTTTACTTTTCTAATGGCACTTATTAACAAGCTAAATGCACAAAAGTTTGTATTCTGTCAAATTGAATTAAACGCCTCGTTGCGATCCTTGGAAGATTGTTGATAAGGAAAAGTGTTTTTCTTTTGATCTTACTCCTTTTTAAAGTTCTTTTCTGATAGTCATTAGGGAATCCTGACAAACGTGAAAACAGAGGCCTATGGAAATTATCTAGGACCAGATAAACAAGTACGGGGTGATAGGATTTGCGTTGGACCAAAATCTCCGATCGGTATACAGGTCTAACAAACAAGTACTATACGATATAAATATGGCGGTTTTAAAGGCCATCTATCGTGATTAAAATGTGGCGGCGTACAATTTATTCCAAAACGATATTGATTGGCGTATCAATGTAAGTGCACGCTGTACCATTGTGTTTCGACCAATCAAAACACAGGATTGAATTTCATTTACCTCGTACGTTAGAGACGACAACTGGCCTTTAAAGTCTTCCTCATTGTAAGGCACAGAAGATTGAAAAAGTAGATACTTTTTCGAGGTAAGACCGGATGCTTAAATGAATATTCCCATGAACTTTCATATATATGATAGAGGACTATGAAATAAACAAATTGGTTAAAAAAAACACATATATTTTGATATCTTATTCCGTTTAGGAGTTATTGAATTTCAAAGATTTTACCAGTGTGTTGAAAATTGACTCCCGGTGTAAAGTGTGATGTAATCACTGCAGATCCATGACAATGTTTATTTCTTTGAAAATCAATTGTCCGTTTCTAAAGTATTGGAGATATGTTTTGTTTAATTATAAGGTGAGGTATAAACATACACTTTGCAAGAACATGCTTTGCCCATCCGCTCATGCAGTCATGTAACGTACACTCTAAGGAAAAAAAAAATACATAATGAATTATCTTGGATCTGCAAATCATGACATCACACAATTTACTTGAAGTTCACTTTTCCACACGCTGATGAAATCTTTGAAATGCAATAACTCTTAAACGATATCAAATTATTATCAACATGGTTCTTACACCAATTTCTTGTTTATAATCCTCTATCATACATGTGTATATATGAAAAGAAAAATTCACAGGATATTCCTTTAACATCGTTGAACTGAAAAATACATAAGAGATTATGCAGTTAAAATATAAATAGTCTAAACGACGAGAACAGACAGACAGACGTCTATGGTTGGCCATGCGGGTCATAACGTCTCCTAATATTAAAAAGAACAATCCATTCTTACGTCACAGTCCGGTTCGTACCCCTGATCGGGAGAACACTTTTGTTCTCCCGATCGGGGGATCCTTTACAGAAGTATTCCACAATGCATCTATCCAAATTCAAAGTTTGTATAGAAATAACATAAGAATCAGACACATTTCGAGCGCGGGGAACTCATCCGCTGCGAAAGGGCGACATTTTTCTGCACGATTTGAAATAATGGCGTTACCATGTTAGTCAAAAATGATTCCTGAACAAACCTTTAAAATTGTTTTTCTTCAGAAAATCTTGTTACAACGTGACTGCCTAACGGAAACACATAATACGAAGTCACCAATTTTCTTCCTATTTTTTGAAAACGGGGAATGTTAAAAGCGCACGGTAAAAAGATCATTCATATGCCATTACTTCAACTTGTGAAAAAAAAAAATTAAACCTTTACAGTGGATGAGTTCCCCGCACTCGAAATGAGTGTCTGATTCTTATGTTATTGCTATACAAACTTTGAGTTTGGATAGATGCATTGTGGGATAATTCTATAGAGGATCTCCCGATCGGGAGAACAAAACTGTTCTTCCGATCGGGGGTAGGACCGGACTGAACCAGTTCTTACGTCGTAAAATTCCATTTCATATGTTTAAAACGGGTCTCTAATTGCTGTTTTTACTGGCGTAAGAAAAGGCATAATTTTACGCGTGAAAACTAATTTTCTATCATTACGTCTAAAGGAAACAGCCAATCAGCGACCCGTTTTAGACGTATATGAAATGGAATTGTTACGATTGAAGAACTGATTTATTACGATGCAAGAAATGACTGTTACGACTTAAGAATTATTTTTTCTTAGACGTAAAATACGTCTGAAAATCAATTTTTACGTTTATAATTATGTCTATTCTTATACCTAAAGGAAACAACCAATTAGCAACTCATTTTGGACGTATTAAATAGAATTGTTACAACGTAAGAATGTTATGACCCGCATGGCCAACCATAGACGTCAGGTGGAATCTGGAGAAAAAGGGATTGATGAAGATATTTGTATAAAGATGCAATGAATAACAGGCTAAATTTGACTAAAAGAAAGACAGATGACTTAATAGTCCGGTTCGTATCCTCGATCGAGAGAACAGTTTTGTTCTCCCGATCAGAAGAATCCTTTACAGAAGTATCCCACAATGCATCTATCCAAATTCAAAGTTTAAATAGGAATAACATAAGAATCAGACACATTTCGAGCGCGGGGAACTCAACCACTGTGAACTTTCACATTTTTTCTTCACGATTGGAAATAATGGCATATGAATTATCTTTTCATTGTGCGCTTTTAAAATTGACCATGCGATTTTCGAGAAATTTGAAAAAAAGTGATGAATTCTTTTTATGCGTTACCGTTAGGCAGTCGCGCTTTAACAAGATTTTCTAAAATTAAGAGAAAAAACTTGGGGATTTGTTTATTTTTTTAGCAATAATTGCGTGATATTAACGAAGTTGTTTTACTTTCGCGAAATTGAAGATGAACAAAGCAAACTTTGTCACAAACCTTCAATGAAACGATTGATAAGCGTCTATAACTGAAACTTCACAATAAAAATGGCCGACTTTATATATCACTGGAAGCTAAGTGCGCATGCTTGAGTCTCCCGATCGGGGGACTTATTGATTTCCCCTATGGGCGGTACGAACCAAACTGCTTAAAGAGGGAATCGCGTCTGAAGAAAAATGCTTGATCATTGTAACGTCACTTTCGCGGCGGTAATTGATGGGCTTGTCCTGTTGTCGATGATTGTGTAAATAATTTGACCAATCAAAAATGTTGGATTGCATGGTATTTTCTTCTTCACCCTAACACGGCATATGTTTATAAACTGTGAAATAGCCAATTCAGTGATCGACAGACCGATGAAATAACCCAACGAGGTAGACAAATTGATATTGAGTGACGGGAAGAAAGAAAAAAAAAGTGATAAAATGAATACATGTATTCACTGAATGACAGCTACATAAAGGACGGACGAGAAGAAGATAATGGCGGATGGCATGAAATGTTCACGGTGATGAAGATTTCGATTTTTGGAGAATAACAATTAATCTTGGCTATGTTGCTATTATTTTTCGTGTCGAATGGACACAAAGCTGATCAATAAATAACATTCATTAGATTCGTCAACTGTATCAGCTTCTTTCAGAGTCTTTCTTCCAGGACAAATCCTTTCTTTCTAAATCTATCATGCTTTTCTTTCAGCTTTTAATAACTTCCCTGACGAGTTGAAGAGGGCTGTCAAATGATGTTTTATCCGAGAGTTTTCTTCATCACAGACGAAGGTTACGATAAAAACCCAGGTGTATATAGGCCATGATCCAAAATCCATGAACCAAAATCCATGGTCCAATGAGAGCTTACAGAAATCAAGGATTTGTGAACACATACGCCATGTTCACATCCTATACAGAAATACAACCACTTGAAAACATGTTTGTAGCCTAAATGTTTGTCGTGCTGAAAAAAAAATTCTTAAAGAATTTGGGACAATTACCTGATTACTAGAAATATATGTTTTGAAATACATGAAATAGAGAGTTCATTTAAAAAGGTTGGCAGTTCTCTATTAATTTGGCAAACGTGCTGTCTTGTTACACATTTCTCGTCCAAACTGCACATGTCCTATACACATTTTGGCCTCTAGTTGACTGAAATGCAATTTAGTCCTTGTATTTGTATTGGTACTTCCTAAGTTTTGTTCACTTAGACTGTATGATCAGATAATTATCTAAAAGAGTAAAATGGTTGTGTTTTAAGTGTAATAATTACATTTAAAAAATCAGTAATATTTGGCTGGTTGATGAAGTTTTAACGGTAACTCGAACTGTCTAAGACATACAGTACGACATTTTTGGATGATACATTGGATGATGCGTGGCATATATACGTTGCGTCATAGGTTTTTTCAAGTAAAAAAGATGGTAATCAGGTGCTCTTTTCACAAAAGTTTCACGCGGATAGCGATGTCGAATTCTCTTTAACAGTTTAAGGCCAATTATCATGTTAACTATAACATGATATAATAAAATTTAACGTTTCTGATTGGTCGAAATATTTACACAAATACAGACAATCCAATTACTAACCGCCGTGGAAGTGACGTCGCTAGTATTTGTCAAGCAATTTTCTTAAAAAGAGATTCTCTCTTTAAGTGGTTTAGGATATTACGACGTTTTCTAACGCCACTTTGAGCAGTTGAGAACCAATCGATTCTCGAATTGACTACCCGTTCCATTCATGATCTTGCAGAGACAGCGGGTGACTGGGTGAAGGAATGGGGTGATAACTGGATGGGTTCCTACTGTTTCCACCTGTTTCTGGATGGGTATGATCATGACGATAATTGTTTTCCAAATAATAGTGTTATTGTCTCACTCATTTTTCAAGGTGTTTACCAACAATTATGGGATACTTTTGAGTGGTTATAAAATCAAAATAAATTGTTTTATCATATTTAAGATTATAGTGGAGGCAGAGAAGAACAATTCTAGGAGATTATTAGAAGATATTTCATTCTTAAACATTCAGGCATTTCAAGCTAATCTCTTTTCATGTCATTTAATAGATGCAAGGACAGAGGTAGAGATGACTCTTTCTTTGTTCATTTCTTCATGAACAGATGAAGCTGATGGGCTACCTATAAATCAACAAACACAATAAGTATTCTCAATTATTCATCCCAAAGGGAAAAAAAGTATAATTGTTACTACCAATTATAGAAGCAATATCATTTAACGTTTCAAATAACTATATAGTTTGTTTCTTGTGATTCAGAAACCTAGGCACACACCAGTTCCAAAATCGTTATTTGAGGTTACGGACTGGGACAAACCTTCAGTGCTCATAGAGATAAGGTAATTGGATTCAGAATGAAAAATCGACTTTTTTCGAGTTGCATAATTTACTTGACACGATGTCAAATTAGCGCGATCTATTGATGAGGGTAAAATTGAGGGCAATATCGATTTATATAAAGGATTTAACAAGCATTTAGGGGAGACGAGGGTGGTCGCTGTGCCTCTGCGGGTCGCATTTCAAGACGTGTTGGTAATTGCTTTAATTCTCAATGCACATGGTTAATACCAACAGTAAAGCTGAAGTTTTCTAACACCGTTTACCTTCAACTAACCCCGTTACAATATGTCGAAGGCCTTCTGCAGTCATGTGTCCTATCTTCTTTATGAAAAGTGAAATTTTGAGTGACACCTCGGTTCTCCGATACAAGGGATTGATCTGACCTTAATACAGGGCCCCCTACCCATCTACGAAGAGGAGAGAAGCCTTCTGTTCATAGATGCAATTAAACACCCTTTTTGTCACATTAAGGCTTCCGCTATTGATTCAGTCTACATCTTACTTCAGTCTCTGTGGCCTTAGAATGCAGCAAAGGTCGGGATGACTTCCGTTTTCTAAAGTTTTTAATGTTTGGACCGTTGGACGTCATCCATGGCAACGAAATTATCCACATCGTAACATATCCTAATATCAAACTTCCAAAGCTGTTTTGATCAACTTTATATCAATGTAATTTCTAAAATTTCCTTCTTAAAATTTTGGTAATAATTGTATATTACCCAAACATAAACGCCAAACGATAATCATATCAATATTCCGTTAAGTAACATTGCAGTTAGCCGAAGATGGCGTATAGTAGAAATAAATATACTGCGAGAAGATCGGTGGTATCAATTTTCGTCCAAAATTATTTGTTCGGCTGTTCGACGGAACTTAAAAGTCAATTGTTGTCTATAAGATGCGAGGTAAATTAAATTCCTTACCTGTGTTTTGATTGGTTGAAAGACAATGGCACAGTGTGCATTTACATAGATAGGATAATCAGTATCGTTTTGGAATAAATTGTACACCGCCACATTATATTCACGATATATGGCCTCTATTAGTACGTATTTAGACGAGGTGGTGGCTGAAAAGTAAGGGGTTTTAGCTCAACATCCCTCTAAAGGATTTTAAGTTTAAGCAATAACTAACTTAGGGAGACAGATTCTCGCTCGGATACGTTCGGATTTTACACACATGACCTAGCCTGCAGTTATCTTATCCACAATAACTCGCATCTTCACAAAAAAATGTTTTGCTTGCGTACAGATAATAAGAGAGTCCAATAACTAATGCATACAATCACTAGTTTTGTAATGCTATCTTAAAGGAATAGTTCAGGGGTCCAGTAAGTCCATTTTATATGAAAGAGGACTTTAAAAGACATTTAAACAAATTTTAGTTATATTTTGTTATTGATTGCCACTTGGAAATGTATTTGTGTGATGCTAATATTGATTAATGGTGATTCATTAATTGCGATAATTATAACTATTTGCTCAGAATGGTTAATATATTAGCAATATGAGGAAAATATGCCACAGTTAAAATCATGTCTTGTTGCAAGGATGTAAAATTAATTTAAATTTTATACAACAGTATTTTGCTGATAGTATGTCTGTTTATGAATTCAATTTCACTCATAAGCAAACATTGTTAATAACATTTGCATCATATTGCTATTAGGGCTTTAGTTTTTTAGACTTACTTGAAAAACAGTTTGAACATATTCAAACGATATTAAAGGTCCAATACGGTGTGGGGCAACAATAGTCATGGAGACCCGTGGGGATTTGGCATCTGCAGCGATGTCGAAACCACGGCGGAGGAGGGGGAGGGGACATGCCCCAAATAGTTTTATAAGCATGCAGCAACTTTCAAAAGAAGCCTTTTACCTATTCGCACGACGGGTAATTGTCAACATTTGTCCTGGCTCCCCAATCTCAAACCTATAGGCAGAATTTAAGTAGGGTAAAAGTCAGAAGTGTGTGAGGAGGAGGAGGGATGGGGGTCACAATATCACGCAAAGATACCTCACATCATCATACAAAAGTAACCTTTTGGACAAAAAGTGAAGGTGGTGACATACTCCCTGACCTCGCAAAAATCCCGCCTATGCTCAAACCATATGTGTAGGAATACCCACCCCAAAACATGTTCAGCTACTACATCATTGATGTTCTAGTTTTTCTTAAGTCTCAAGAATATTTGAACACACACTTTCAAGCACATAATAACTAAATACCTTTGATACGAATTATTATTCTCATAATAACTCAATAAAGTAATATTTCAACGACACATGTATCAAAATGTCCTTGACTAAGTAACAAAGACGCCCTCACTTTCCAAGCGAGAGCCCCTTTGATAATTTCGTACAATCAGGTAGGTAGATTTCGCAAAATAAAATGTAAAATAATCCCTGATATGGCCGATCATGAGACAATAATTACCTGATCATGAATCTGGAAGATAGATTATTCGACCACACAAATGCAGAAATGTCTTTCCACTAAAATTTCGAAGCGAAAAATGATATTCTCACATCAGTTTTGTATCATTTCCGCTTCTTTTATTTTCCAAAATTAAACAATGCACTTTTTACAGGGTCACCATTGTGCTTCATAAAAAGTATGTTCGTGATCATGCATCATATTTTGCTTTTAGACAAAACTATAAAATATTAAACTTGTTAATGTTTATGACATTTCTACCCTGTTTCATGTATCGAACAGTCATACACGCACATATTTACATGTAACCTTTGAAACGAACTTTTAACTTAAAATTGTTTTCCTTCTCCCTATTAATTGGGTATAACATGTTAAATTATGGGAAACGTCTGGACGGAAAGTATAATTAAAGAGTGAATGCTTATATAGCACGCAACGGTCTGGCAATTTTCTGGGTAATATGACTATTCAAATGACCTTTGCCCTCACGTCTTCTGTGGGCTATGGAGGCATGAAGTTTATCGATCTGTTGTGGATAATATATCTGTGAAATTCGCAAAACCGCGAGTCCTCACTTTTCGGTCTGGTGCTCTTTTAAAGGCCAGATATAATGTTAACGTGGAGATAAAAAATACACTTCAAATCTACCATCCAACGTTTCTGATGGTAAAAATATTTATAAAATCACCGACAGGCCAATCAATTACAGCCGCGGAAGTGACGTTACCAGTATATATCGGAGTTATAGGTGACAGGTCAAGCACTTTTCTTCAGATGATTTTCCTTATACTCTTATGATTTTCATTGACTGCATGATGTGCCTTGACCTTAAATTAATTTACTGATGCAGTGATGATGATAAATTGACTTCCAAAATGTCCCCGCCCCAAAACAAAAGTGATTTAGGAGCTAATTATCCTCAAATGTCAACAGTGTTCTAACGCCACTTAATTATAACAACTCACTTATAGATGATGACTGGGAAAAGTAGAGCACATGTAAGGGTTCCTGTCAGTGGTTTACACCTACTACAAGGTAAAGTTTAAGTTATCACCGCCAGATAACAACCCTCCGAAAAATCGTTATCCTAAAAAGTAGAATAACTTGCATGTAAACAACTCTTTAAACTGGTCTTTGCGTAACAGAAATATGAGAATGGTGGATTAATTACACGGTCCCCATGCAAAATATAGAGTTGAATGGGGTCTGTGCATCTTTGTGCATATGTCGTGACCTGCTCTGCAATCTATACCACTATTTAGGACCCCTCTCATGTCTATATACAGATGTAACATAATGAATCTTCTTTTGTTTTGTTTCTTCAAACAACTAACGACGGGAACACTTCGCATGTACAAGATAAATTACAGTCCATTAAATCGGCATAACTCGAATGTACACCATTGTATGGTTAGCTGGAATCTGCCTGCTTGCAACAGCAAGGATGAAATTGCGATGGGACACAGATCTGCCGGAAGCAAACAGACTGTCATTTCATTCATATGATCTTTCAAGTTAAAAATAGCTGTTTTTCAGAGAGGTATAGTTTACTCATCCCCAAACGGTCACCGAGAGTTTCTCCGAAGTATGTTTGCGGACATTTTCCTGTTTTTCTGTAATGCATGTCATATTCTTATTTTGTATATTAACCATTATTCTATATACTACTATTATACATGCATGAAGCCATTTTAGGTCAATTTAGCGTATTATAGAGCTATAACTTAAAACTGGTCAGATAATTCTATTCCATCCAATATAACCTCAGGCAATGCGATAGAAGTTGGGACTATCAAGCAAGCGTTCCGGGTTCGAGAACCGGTGCATGTAGCCAGTATAAATGAAACATGGCAAGGCAAACTTAAAAGAAAACTAGAACATCAATGATGTAGTAGCTCAACATATATTTTGGGGTGGTTACAAGCCTTTTTTTATATATCTTTTTATTGGTGGGTAGTTAATTTGAGTAGCGCTGGGCTGGGGTTGTTAGGAAAGAAATCTATATTTGATGTATATCATTTTGGAAATGCAAGCGGGAGCTTTGATATCGATGTGATGCTAGAATATCAATGATGTAGTAGCTCATCAGTAGCTCATAGGGGTGGGTATAAGACTGTTTTTGTTAGTGGGGAGTTAAATTGGGTAGGCTGGGATTATTGGAAAAAGAATACAAGTTTGTTTAGCAGTGGGATTGCCCGCAAGGGTGGGTAAACCTTACAGGTCCTGGGCAAAATCGACTTGGGTCTAGCCCTAAACAATGACACTGCAATATCTTTGTTGTGCATATGGGACCCATGGTGCCATGGATGTCAGAAAGAGCTCGGAGCAAGGGGAGGGAGCAGAAAATCAAGTCAAGGGCGCTTTTGACAGTAACTGGGGGCACTTTTCATTTTAAAAAGGGTGCATTCTTGTCAGTTTTTCAAATTGTAGAGGAAACGTGCCCCCTTCCCCATGATTTTTACACATATGTTTTGAGCTTAGACGGAATTTGGGAGAGAAAGGGGGCACTTCCCCACCCTCACTTTTTGTTTAAATGGGTACTTTTTGTAGTGATGTGATGTATATATCTTAGCGTGATTTTGTGAAAATACTCTTGAAATCAACATCGATTTTACATCCTTGCACAAGACATGATTTTAGCTATGGCATATTTTCCTCATTTTGCTCATATATTAGCCATTCTGAGCAAAAAAATAATTATCGCAAGTAATGAATCTTAAATACATAACAGCATCCCACAAATACACTCCCAAGTGGCAATCATTATACCAAAATATAACTATTTTTTTTTTAAATTTCCTTTCAAGGTCTTCTTTCATATAAGATAGACTTTTTTGGCCCCTGAACTAATCCTTTAAGATAACGGTGATTTTATGCATCAGTTATTACAGTCGTTTATCTGCACGCAAACAAAACACTTCTTGTGAGTTGTGTGTGAGTTCTTGGGAGTTGTGCCATGTCATGTGTGTGATTTGAAAGGTGTTTTTCATTAGTGAATTATTGACACTTTGGTGATTTTACAGCCAGAGATACTCAATTGCGCTATATGTTTAAAATAGCCTATTCAGGCTATTTTAGCCATTCTTGAGCTTTTAATAGTTTTTTAACCCAAGTTATAGCCCAAGCGAGCTATCAAATACAAGTACTACACCCCAATTTGACTACACAATGAGAGAAATCTTACACGGGATATCAAGCTTGATTAGCAGATATGCTAGACGGTATTTTAACGCCCCAGCCAAAGAAAACATAGTTGTTTTTTTTCAATCAGAGATATTCGGTGCTATTCCCCGAGCCAATGTTATTATATATGCTCAATTCATTCGGATTGCGAAATATAATGATTTAAAACATTTTAAAATTTGGATGCAAAATTCTTTAAACACACTTATATAAATTGTTGTTGCATTCATGGATCGATCTATTAAAGGCAAACATGAAAACACAGCAGAATGTCGAATAAACGCTTAGGGCTAGATAAACGCTGCAAAAATCCGAACGTATCCGCACAAAATCTGGATTTTAGGCTAACCTCGCTAAAGATCAAAATCCCTTAAAGGCCAGTTGTCGTCTCTAACTTACGAGGTAAATAGATTTCAATTCGTGTGTTTTGATTGGTCGAAACACATTAATACAAAGTGCACTTACAGTGATAGGTCAATCAGACCCGTTTTGAAATAAAATGTACGCCGCCACATTTTAATTACGATAGATGGCCTTTAAAAGTATGTTGAGCTAAAAATTGGGAAAACTTTTAATTGCATGTTTAATGTGTTGAACGTTCCGTCATACTGATCTGGTAAACTCGATATGAAAGCGGATAAGTTGATTATCATGCACGAAGTTAAGTTACTTTTGACAAATTGCAACCAAGTTTCTGAAGAAAAAAATAAATAAATAGAAAATAGTCCTTCGAAGGGAACTATTTCTTTTCCCTTTTTAAGGTATACTTCAGGAATACAGCAAAACGGCTCCATTATTTACCACTAAATAATGTTAATATTATTCCGGTATAATTTTACTACTACCCTCTCTTAATTAAAGGGTCAATCAATTATTTCTGATGTCTTAGTATGGAGATTGAAGAGCAGCTCTAAATAGTTTCTAAATTGCTGTGCAAACCTTCTACATAGTACTTGACTCTCTTAATAGAGAGGATCAGTGTAACTCCAGTGGGCTTCCCCCTTTGTTCACCGGACCTAAAAATCAATCATATCTCAAGTGCTAATATCTTGATTGAGTTGGACGTCACGTCATTAGCGGCCGGTCTTTGTACTATACAATCAAGTCACGTGATAAGAACACCCTCCCCTTTTCTTATTCAATTAAAAGCATTAAGTGGGACCAAAATATATCTGAAGTGTCAGTTAGTATCGTCCTTAAAATCTCTCTGTCATTTATTATCAGGCGATACAATGGCCAGTGCACCCATTAAGGTTGACAGCCCTCTGGCTGTTTCTGTATATTTATTCTTTCCTGTCCATAGACATTACTTCGTGACTGTCCTCAGTGCTATGTCGTGAGTCCATCGATGTTGACACCACTTATTCGGACCAACTGACCAAGAAGAAGTACAAAAAATCAAGAAATCGATTTTCAGATTCTAGGTCTTAAGAGGTGTTGTTAGTCTCATTAGCAGCGCTGAAAAATATTCAAAAGTTTGTCCAAGAGCGGTAAATGGTAAATATACAAAACGGGTTGAGCAGTTGAGGAGGTTTAATGTTTTAGTTTGTGATTGTAGGCAAGGCACTTAAGGCGGGCGAAGAAAGCAAACGAACTGTTTGCTGTATACGCAACAGTTGGTTTGCACACGTTTAGTTTTCTAGTGTTAAGTCATCACCGCTGGTATGACTCGTATACTAACTCCTGTACTATAAAGCTTTGTAATATTGTGATCTTATCCATTCATAAGGAGTGTTTTCGTATGAAATTGGTTAATTAAATTAAGGCATTTTCTTCCAAATACTGTTTATGTATATATTATTGATCACGAATCTTGGATCATGGAAGAGATTAGTTTTACCAATCTTTCAAAGCGACACAGAAATGCAAAGATAAACTTGACTACCTTAATTCGCTTTCTCGAGTAAAATGGGATGTGACTTTACTTCACATGGTTCAGCCAGTTATCAAGCTTTGGTTATCATAGGCAAATAATTTTCACGGGCAAACAATTTTCATCATTGAAATGATATAAAAAAATATAAAAAAATTAATAAAAGATAAGAAGAACGATGATGACGAAAAAGTTGATGCTGACGATAATGATGAATATCGTCATGATGATGATTTTGGATGATGATGATGATGATGATGATGGTGATGATAATGATGGTGGATGATGAAGACGATGGTGATAAAGATGATGATGATAATAAGATACCAATCTGTCAGAACATTTCGGATCTTCGGTGTGAGTAGGTGGTTCACTACAAATCACCCGAATAATCATGCTCCAGTATATATGCTAACTGAAGTACTCCTGACGCGTTACCTCGGTCCTATGCCATTATCTCATTATCAAAGCTGAGCGTTGCAAAATATTCTTTTGAGTTTACACGTCAACTTACCTATCTGCCCGGCTCTCCCAAACACCGGACTATTTTCGAATCCGCTGCAATTCCACCTTCTGAATTTAAATTGACTTTTACACTCGTCCATGGCGATTCTGGCCCCTTCGCCGATGGGCCCCATATGGTCCTGATATAACTGGCATAATTTTTGCTGACCCGCTGATAAACCATGTAACTCTGTGCACAAAGGCTGTGAGCTCAAAAGAAAAAGTTCGGGATTACGGAAAGAACTAAAGTGTTGAAGCCTAGTGTCCGCAGCAAGATTCCTGAAAAGAAAAGAAAAAAAGAAATATTGAAAGATATTTCTTATTTTTTATTTGAAAGAAATGCAGTTCATATAAGAGATCCTTCCTCAACACTCCACTGTTGCCCCTGCCCTATCCTCTTTCTGTATAAAGTTTGAATTCTTAAGTATCTCGTCCGAGCCATTTCCACAAATGCTGAAAGTGACCAGGGCTCAAAAAGCTTATATTAATTAATCAATAGCAGAAACAACAGAAAAAAATAATTGAGGTTATCAGCATAATTCCGAATCAAAATGTTGCAATAAAAAAAGAAAGGGTTTTTCCCCCTATTGTGGCAGATTTTAAGACCCATAAATTTACATTTTCCCAAATATAATAGAGGACAACAAATTGGTGTAAAAATCATGTTGATATCTTATTCCGTGTTGGATTTATTACAATATGTTTCAAAAATTTCATTAATGTGACCTCACAGTGTACAGTGTGATGTCATAAAGGCAGATCCAACACAATTTGTATCTATTTCTGTAACACAAAATTGTTTTTCTTTTACTCGTGTGTAAGGTACATGAGCAGATGGTCAAAACAGGCAGACAGGGTTATGTTATTTATCAGTTATCTATTTAAAGATACCCCGTTTCAATAATTAAACAAAGAATACTTCCAACAATAAAAGCAAGTCTGATGAATATCAAAAGCTAAAAATTTAGGATTTAAAAATTAAATGAAAACTTTTGATGTGTCCTCTCTTTCATACATCACAACTTTTGCATACTCAAACTTTGATTAGCTATAATACATAAACGCTTGTGACGTAATTTAAAAACTATTTTGTTTAGTTTAAAGCTCTTCCATACAGCTATTACTTAAATATCTTTGTGAGGTAGTAAGGGGCTTTAGTAAATCCACACTTCGTGATGATACATTTTGAACGAATATATTACGCATCCCTAGCACCTAGGCTATAGACATACAGCTTGGGAGTATGATTTCTTGCTTGTGTGTAGGTCTACGTGTACCATACAGATCGCTCATGTGCATTCAAAGGCCTTATATAATAGAAGCCGAGAGTTACCCAAATAGAATGTAAGTTACCTGGTTACAGCTTCCCAATCTAATCATGAATTAACATGGTATGTTTCATTAATTACTCCTGTCAGGCAGTTGTATTTCTTAAAGCACGAGCATTGATTATAATCTATTGGGCGTATCTCCGCCGAAGGCCGAATAGTCCACCAGTTGTTTTGAAGAATGCCGAGAATAAAGGAACAAAGTTTCGGATGAAATAATTGAGATGACATTTTAAGTCGTGCAGTTGGTAACGGAGTCAATTCTTGTTACTATATAATGAACGGTGAAAATAGGATTGGATTATGACGTCATTCGCAAAGGGTGCATGTGCCTCGGCCAGCTCATTGATAAATTGAAGTATCTCCACTTGTTTGCAAAAGCTTGACAATATAGCATTATAGTGAGCCTATTATTTTTTTGAGTGATTTTATTCGATAATATAATTGAAGCCTTCCGAAAATACCAGTTCCTGGTTAGTCTATTCTGTGTTCGTACAATCGTCTGGGACCCCAACAAGCATAATATGTATAGTCTCCATCGCTGACAGTATTTTATGGCGCGTGAGTGTAGCAAGGGGTAGCCCTCCCCCCTCCCCCCACCCCACCCCCAGTAAAATACAGTGAACATGTCTAAAATGTACTATGATTCAGATTTTGTGGCGATGACCGTTCTTTTTCTTTTTTTTGGCTCTGCAGCTTAATTATTTTCAAAAATGTTTCAGGCCAATAGCAGTTTCCCTCCGTGGGGCTCGTGGGAGAAATGGTATAAGCTACCACATAAATATATATGGCAATGTTATTTCTTGGGCCTCCTAATCTAGATTTTGCTTTGGGCCCTTAAGCTGATATGGGTTTCTTTCCACCTTTTTGTTACGTCCGTCCCTCGTAAAACCTCTTCAGTCTTCACCTTGTTGCGTTCCCTGTGATATGGTAACGCCCTGTACATATTATATATATATATATATATATATATATATATATATATATATATATATATATATATATATATATATATATATATATATATATATATATATATATATATATATATATATATATATATATATATATATATATATATATATATATATATATATATATATATATATATATATATATATATATATATATATATATATATATATATATATATATATATATATATATATATACATATATATATATATATATATATATATATATATACATATATACATATAGTATATTTATATATATATATATATATATATATATATATATATATATATATATATATATATATATATATATATATATACATATATATGTATATATATATACATATATATATATATATATATATATATATATATATATATATATATATATATATATATATATATATATATATATATATATATATATATATATATATATATATATATATATATATTATAATGAAGCGATAACAACTTATATATAAAGTAATCCAGAAAATACTGTGAACTATGATCATTCTCAACATCCTATCAAGTTGCAAATTGTAAACCTCGTTAGACAAAAATTGAATATACCTGTGCCCAAAGGAAGAAAAATATTTGAAAATGTTTCATGCTGTAAAAGGAAACATTCAAGTTTAAATTTTCGTCACTTTCCCGAACACCAGAATAACCTTATCATTGAACTGAAAGCGTAACAGCATAGGGGTGAGAACTGAATCTGTAATACCACTAATCCTTGCCTCTTACGGGACCGCCATAATCATAATCAAAACAGCAAATAATGCTTAGCGCCACAAGCTCTCCAAATAACTCCTGGCAATGCCTAGATCACCTCGGAGCAATCCCTAATTCCAAAAGAAAGGTAAACACTTACTATAAATAAACTAACACAGATTGTGAATACAAAGATTTTGAAGAAAGAAAGAATGCTTGGTTACAGTTTTTGGAAGATTTTTTTTTCTCTCTTTATAGAAGAGCTGACATAACCCATCAAAAAAAATAAAAAATGTAAAGCGAAGAAAAATTTCCCGCGGGCTTTTCAAAGCAAATGAACTCATTATACCATTTATAAGGTTATGTATTTTCAGAGAATTGATACAAAAATGTGACAAACCTGAGGGTTCGAATCACCTGATCATATTCCTCAAATCTAATCCTCTTCCCTTATTTAATTTTTTTTGTTGGAAATATTTTTGTATTGAAATATTTTCTATCAAATATCAGATCAAGATCAGGGGAGTACAATAGCAAGGCGTGGTGATAACTACGAAACATACAATACGTGGACAGTCGTGAACTATATATACCCTAAAGGGTATTAACGTGTAAAGATTGGCTGGCCCAGCAGGACGCGACCGACTCATTAATATGTTGTTCGTGTTTTATCTGATTCCGATCTTGAGTCTTGTCTCTTGTCATCTTCATTTTCTCAGGTGAGCTAGATCAATGTTCGTGTGATCCCAAGGGTACCGTCATTAAGTAACACCAGGGAGGTGTCATTAGGACCATCCACAGATCAAGATAACATCACTTGCAGGATTAAAATATATATGAAGGAACCCGCTCAAGATAACATCTCTTGTAGGTTAAAAATATTAAGGAATCAGTGATTTTGCGATGTCAAATTTTGTAGTCTGGTGTAAAACTCCTCAGAGCGTCTGACTAAATATATCACCAAAGACAAATGATGCTAAAATATTTGAAAACTATGAAAGACGAACCTATCAAATTCGGTTAGAACAATACAAATTATGGTTGTATTGATGATATGTATGATTATGCAAGAATATATAAATTTGTCATGTAATCAGACAGTCAGATGACATTAACAAGATCTTCATTTTCTAATCGACTATACATGGGTTAATTCATGTTTTTTTTGTTTTTTTAATGAACAATTTACAACACATATGACTGTAATAATAAACAATGTGTGGGTTGTTGGTATGTAAACAAGGATACAAAAACAAGGCGTCAGAATTTGAATGAAACTGCAATTTTTTCTCATGTCAAACTCTATGGAAAACTGAATTCAAAATCCAAACATATTGATAAATAATACCACTATAAAGAATAATAGCCCACAATAAAGAAACTGCCAAAATTCATATACTTACCACCAAGTTACTTGTTGCGCATGCGTAAATGATGACGACAAAGACAAAAGGAATACTGATACAATCCATGTACATTTTCTCATTGATTTGAAGCACGAACACTTAAAATAGGATGTGCTCTCCCGGTCTACATCTCTGTATGTATTACAATGTTCACTATTTGGGACATTTTTGTAATATATCCACCTTCGCGAGTTTCCTTGCAGTTTGGGCATAGCCCCTTAACAACTTCTGCCACTCCCATCTTCTCTTTCTGTGTGTCTTGTTACAGTAAAATATCAATCAGTCCCGTTTTTATTTGGGTAAAGTATTTAAATTTTATTTTTTGGTGGTCGATATCACTATATAACAAAATCAATTGAAGAATAGGTCGACACGTGTCCGATCCTCAATTTTTAGATCCATATTCTGAAAGAAAAATGAAAAAAGATTTAATTAATGCAAGATTTTTTTAATTGTATTAGAATAATTTCTAACAAAATGACATAGACCTAATACATTTAAATAAAAGCTTCGACAAAACGTACGTACGTCTAATATGACTCTAGCCAGTTAGCCAGGTAGATCACAAAAAGTGATGATTTCCAGACATGAGAGCAATATATCAAAATTTAATCATGTACCGTAATCCTTAATTTGCTGACAAAAAGGGGTGCATGGGCTGGTTTGGGTCTTGTGATGGGAAGCTGATGTGAATTCCTTTTGTATGGAACATACCACGTTCTTTCAAAAGGATCAAAGGATATTGATCAACTATCTTAATAAATCTCAGACGGTCCACATTTGACAACAAGTGACAGAAAATGAACTTTAGGTTTCTATAGTTCTTAATCAGTTAATACAGTAATAAAGGATTAGTTCAGTGGTCAAGTATGCCCATCTGATATAAAAGAGGACTTCAAAAGAAACAAAATAGTGAAGAAGGCGTTCAAAAATCTTATTCCGTTAAGGAGATATTAAAGTTCAAACTTTGGTATCATTTCGGTAGAAACGACGGAAATCAGACTAGTTATCAAATGATAACAAACTTTAAACTTACATATCGGAATAAGATTTTTGAATACTTTCTGCACTAGTTATTCAAAAATCTTATTCCGATATGTAAGTTTAAAGTTTGTTATCATTCGAGTAGAAACGACTGCACTATTTTGTTTCTTTCGAAGTCCTCTTTTATAAAAAATGGACATGCTTGACCACTGAACTAATCCTTTAATGTGAGATTGAAAAACCGACGAGTTAATGACAGCAGAGTTGCCCATCTAGTTTTTAGAAGGTGGGAAAGTTTTAGAAGTGCGCAAAGAAAAAATCTTGCTAATATTAGAAATCTTGGGAAATGACAAACAGACAACTTTTGCAACATTGATTCTGTTTTTAACAATTTTTAACATTATTCTGTATCATAGAATTGCGATATACACCGTCTTCTCAACATATAATCGCTAAAATAACTTAACGACTTACAATGGCGCAAAATATCTAATAACAACGCTGTCACTATAGTAAAATATAAATTTACGACTTCCATTATGAAAACAAAGAAAGTTCGTACATATGTCTTCAAAACTTCTATACTTATCACCTCAAACCTCTGATACTTTGTATAACATTCATTAAAGTGTTATTAACCTGAAAAAGAGATCAACACAAACAATGTTGCACATTTTAGGGGTATAGGGTAACATGGTATTTGTAAACATTCAATACTCGGGTCAACTCGCTTGACATGTTTGGCAGTTTGGGGAGCCCGTAGTTCTGATGTAAGCTGCTGAAACAGATCAAGTGCTGGTCTGTCATCGTATTTGAGAAATATTGAGAAAAGTCAAGAGTAAACTCGGGCAAGAGCGTTTGTTCCACGAGAGTAACGAAAGCAACTTCTCTTGCCCATGCCTGGTCTTCACCACGTGCTATAGTTGTGATACTCTTACCAAATCCTTTTTCTGATAGGATGTCACAAAGCGTCCATTATTAAAAAATCCATATGAGAAGCTGCGTTATGATATACTTTGGTTACATGTTCCCGAACTTCGTCAGCGTGTTGCCAAACTTTTGCCAGCGTGTTGCCGAACGTCGAAAACATGTTGCCGAACTTCTACATTGTGTTACCGAACTTTTACAACGTTTTGTCGAACTTCAAACACTGCTGCCGAACTTCGTCAGCGTATTGCCGAACTTTGGCAACGTGTTGTCGAAATTCTACAGCACGTTGCCGAACTTCGAAAACATGTTGCCGAACTTCTACAGCATGTTACCGAACTTTGAAAACGCAGTACCGAACTTCGACACGTGTGTTGTTGATCTTTGACAACGTGTTGCCAAACTTCGACGATGAATTTCCGACAACATGTTTTGTGGCGAAATTTCAAGGGGCGTCCTTTCTGCACAGGGGCCCAAGTGGACAGCTACGTTATGAAGATATGGCAATGCACATGATACATGGCATTTGGCGGAAGCGTATGGTTGAAAATTAAGGACGTCCTTCCTTATTTCAAAAATGTCGGCGCCTACAATTACCAGTCAAAGGAGATAACAGTGCTTAAACATAACTCCCTAAGCCCAAGACCGCACGAATCATTAATACACCTTCTTCAGTTCATGTTCTTCTGATTTCAAAGTTCTGTAATTTCAGTATCAGACTTTACCAAAACTTTTAATATCGTTCTATGCATATCCTTATAAGTTTCACAGATGTAACACTGAAATAATTTTGGGAGACCCTCTTCACGTCCTATACACCGTTTAATCGATATGAAACAATCGATCAATTTCACACAAGTTGAGTTTTTGAAAAATAATTACAAAGCTCAGATTGACGTGAAAGGTTGAGCCGCATGTTCGTGTTTTAATGTACTTCTTTAACTATTGAAGGCGGGAAAATTCCCCAACTCATCCACCCCTAACCGGTAAATTACAGCAACAAAAACCGGAAAGTGGTCATTTTATACTTCGAATGCTAGTATTGATTATGTTATAGTATTTATAATGTTATTCAGACAGTTCGAAGAAAGTTTGTTCAAAAGATTGCGGATGCCTTCTTTTGTTGAATATGTATGTATATATGTGTATATGTATGTATGTATGTATGTATGTATGTATGTATGCATGTATGTATGTTTGTATGTATGTATGTATGTATGTATGTATGTATGTATGTATGTATGCATGTGTATGTATACATACATGATATGTATGTATGTTTGCAAGCATGCATGCAAACATACATACATATAAATATATATACAATTGCATGCATACATACATACATATATATATATATATATATATATATATATATATATATATATATATATATATATATATAAATTTGCATGCATACATACATATATATATATATATATATATATATATATATATAAATTTGCATGCATACACACATACATCCATCCATCCATCCATCCATCCATCCATCCATCCATCCATCCATCCCCTCCCTCCCTCCCACCCTCCTCATCCATCCATCCATCCATCCATCCATTCATCCATCCATACATACATACATACATACATACATGTATATGTAAATATGCAAATTCTTAATTCACTTTCATTTTGAAAAAAAACACATTACAGATTGACAGAACACAATAAACATATTAAGAGGCTACACAACAGACATGACAATTGATTATCAGAGATCGGTTGCCAAATGATTAAAGAAGAGTTGGTAGGCAGAGAAAACTAGCGACAAACCACGACAATGCTTAGTTTGTTTCGGAGCATCCTGCACAGGGTCGCCGAGAGCCAACGCGGCCCATGTTTATCATGAACGCACGGGCCCTATTTGAAAACCCAAAGCTGATTACAGAGATTTCAAGGATTTATTTTGAACGCTCAGCCGTTTTCTTAATTGTTACGGGCCTCTAAGATCCGGTTCCGGGGGCAACGCCCTCTTACCCTCTTGTCGGTGGTCCTGGTCCTGAATGGCCCCATTGCACCTTCATCATATGAACCATGGGCGGGATTTGTCCACCGAAAGTAGGGGCAGGCAAGGTCACAACATTATTATCAAATTTGCCTATAACGAAAGTGAGACCCAGTGGGATTTTAAAATCACACTAAAATATAAAAAAAATCTCCATACAATAGATATAAATATGAAACTTCCTCCTTGCATCTCGCATATACATGATATCAACTTTCACTATTTAGAGCAGGGAGTTGGCTGGTTGGTATACCAGCTCCCTATTATAGACACTCGTAGAGGGTTCCTTTTTGTGTGATTTATCTAAATATTTCCAACATGACATTACATCGATCATTCCATCGATTACCTATATTTGATGATCAGTTGATTGATGACCCATCATGCATCTATGATTGTGTACACCAATGAGTCGTGTTGATTTGGCAAAAAGTCGAACGCTTTGACCTTGCCACAACTCGTCAGCTTGTTCTCGGGTACTCGATCAGAGGTGTAACAGTACTCAATCAAACAGATCAAACATGTCCGCAGAGAGCGAAGTCCATGCACATAGACGGAATTATTTTGGTCTATTGCATGAATTTGAAGAAGTTTAACACGTTTTAATCATGTTACAGTTCTCATTAAATCAATTATACCAAAAAAAATGTGTAGCCCGATATCAGAATTTTGAATTGGCAGCTCTGTGGCATTCGCAGAATAAAGGCTACCTGGTTAAAGTTAAAACGTAACATTCATCATTAAAAGGACAATAAAACAACGGTGGCAAAATCATAAGCATTTTAAGGGTATAACCTCTCTCACCTCTCACACAGCAAATATAAATTCTCAAGAGGGGCCATGAAAATACAAGCAACATCACATACGGAGATGTTATCGATTTTTTTCTCACATACAGTAAAAGAACATCATTTTTACGAAGTTTATATAGGTGTTATATGTGCAAGTCTCCCGGTGATAAAACTATTCTATTTCTTCCTAATATATATAAACATCGGAAAGAAAAACACGAAGTTTTGATAGGTCAAACAGAAATTGTCTGTAAACTGGTAAACGGTTGGAGTTGAAAAGATAGATGTAATGAATGAGCATTTAAAAATGAAATTAAAAAATCACAGGGAATGATGTTGACAGATATTTACTTGTACCGGGAGGTACCGTCATATACAAATTGATTCAGACCATAGTAGTTATATAGTTGGCCAATTATATATAGAGTAGCCTACATACACAACTGTACACTTACACTGCTGACTTGGATGTGACTTTCATGTGCGCACGAGTCTTTTTATCTCATTTCACCCTATACGCCTCCAACGTCCACTCTTAACGCCTCCCACTCTTAATGTAAAAACACACTAGAGTGTCAAACAGTCAAACTTTCTTGGGAAATTGCGAGCAAGTAACAAATATAAAAATAGCACTGCTTATTATAATTCCGATTTACAGACTGAATTTAATATCTGATTACCACAATTTTATGTATGGGAGGGGTTACTGCGCATACGGGTAAGTTTTTGGTGTTTACCATAGGGAAAACCTCAACAATTTTACGGAGAAAATTTTTGGAACTGTTTTACTGGGAACAGCTTTGAACGGAATTTTTCAAGACCAGGGATTGGGGAGTTTTCAAGAAAGAAGCAAAAATCAACAAAATGTGAACAATATAGCCTGTGATCACAGTGATATGGTTATGCTCCGGAACGAAATTGCGAAAATAGTCAATTTTTGTCATAAATTGTTGGAAATTTAAATGAGATTTTGGAGTTTGAACCAACGTTTAATCACTACAAGAAAAGACTTCTATTAATCCAAATTTGAAAGGCCTAACGACATTTTAATTACCATTTTTATTCTCGTGGCCCCAAAAACAATATATACCCCACATGTCATCTATATTAGGAGGTATTCTAATCTGCCATGGATTTATTGATTATGTCCGGAAATGGTTGTCTGGAAATGGTTCTAACTTCTGTCAAGATATTGAGAGCCTTGTAGCCCATTCTTTCTAACGTCCATCTCCTGTTATTGTATATAATCAGGCCGACTGTGGAATGTAGAAGTATTTAATAGTACGTTATAGTTTTTGGAAGTATCCATTTACCTCCCAAACAAATTGAAAATCGGCCTTGGCATTTATATAGACATTTCATCTTTTGAAACTATTTGTGCAAAATTGCTGTTTTCAGATTGGACGTTGTTATGGAAACACAGTTAAGCAAAGTTTGCAAAACAAGAAAGACAAAATTCAAAAAGTTGATTTGATCAAAATACTTTTTTGGCCCAAGTTATAACCTCAAATTATTGTGCGCTTTAAATCATAGGCGGAATTTGAAGGGGGAAATAGGGCACTTGACCCCCCCCACCCACCCCACCCTTACCGAACTTTTTCTTTTTTCCGAATTTGTATCTTTTGTAAGGTTAGTTTTTTGCATCTTAGCAATTTTGCCCCACGACTTTTGACTTTTCCCCCTCCTACTTTCAGTAGGCATACCCCGCCCATGGCAATTTCGAGCTTGTTTTTAATTGCCTGCCCAGCACGACTCTTTTATAAGCAAAGAGTTCACTGAAGTACAGTGAACGCTTAAGAAAATGAAATTAAAATTTACCTGTATGATCATAGATCCCAGCCTTTCAAATCTCATCTCATCTTCTCTCCAAAATAAAGAAACAACGTTAATATTCCGTCAAATATTTCCTTTAAACTGAAAAATCCAGAACTACACAAGAAAGCCTGTCCATAGACTCCTTTCAAATTTAAACGATATTTTTAAGGAATGAATTCGTCCCAATTGGGAATAAAAATATATTCCAGGCTATCTTTCATTCAGAGACTGATTATAAAATTTCAAGACGAATGCTGCTGCAATCCAAGTTCAAAACTCTATTCAAAATGAAGTCACCTAGAAATTCAGTTGTGATAACAGTGAAAACATTTTGATAAATGGTTACGATATTACTTGTTCTCGTAGACTTTTCCTCAATTCCTTTTCATTCGTTCCTGAACCCGTGTGGGAAAACATTCCGAATCAGAGCCTACAAGTCACATCCAAGGAAACACTAATTTCTCGTCTCCAGTTAACACGCTTTTATGCCTTTGTAAATACCAGTGATTCGTCTGCCTTCCACACAATAACTCACAATCATTGGTCAAGCACTCCCTCGTTACGTTTTTGGTTTCAAGTGTTTGATTTGGGATGTGGTCCCTGTCAAGAAATTTGGAATATTTTTATTCGTGAGAATAATATACGACTTCTATGGTGGTAATTGATAGAAAAACCTTTATTGTTTCAATAATCAAAATTCTTTTTCTGTAATTGCCATTCTACCAACACTTTTTCCGCCAAAGTTCAGAACAATTCGTGTCGGAAACAAATCAAAATGAGGGGTTAAATGTGTGGAAACATTTTAACATGAACCACGAGTAAACTTGTCGTAAAATATCACATACGTCAACGTATTGAACGATAAGGATGAATTAAGGGGGTCTGAGTGTTGTAATTACACGTTGGACATGGTAATATAACCCCAGGCAATAATTTCAGTCGCTCCAAACTAATAAGAGGTCCCAAAGTGGCTGAAGGAGTCCTTACTGACAACTTGTCAACAAAAATATTGGTAGCTTTAATGGCGTTATGTTTATTTCAAACATGCTTCCTCTCGTCTCTTATTGGAAGGATTAATATTTATTATTTGCCTTTTTGGGATGATTTAGTCGTAGAAAATTGATTTTCTGTCGTGACCCCCAGGACGCGACAGGACTAAGATTGTAAACTCCATGCTCAGAATCAGCCTCTTTTAATTGAGAAATATATTTTAAATTTTGTTAAATGAAGAGAATATGGACAAGGAGCTTTGTGTAGAAGCTCCTTGATATGGACTTCAGATTAAGTGTTATTTATTGAAGCTTGTATTTTAATGGTTACTATGTTACAATCAATCTCAGCAATACTAATTAAGAAATTTAGAACGTTGTTTTTATTCGCAAAAGTCATGTAAATTGGCAACGTTGACAAATGCAATGAAAAGTTTCGGTGCCAATCTAATATTTTAATAGCCAGGTCTAAAAAGTGATATAAAGAATGGCATTATTTAGACATTTTTACTGTTTCAGAAACATAATAGAAAATATTTATTACACCAATATATTTTTGAAGAGTCATATAGAGATAGTGAAGGGGAATAATATTATTTGAAATTTGAAATGAACGAGGCTAGTCTCACCGGATGTAGTGAGATAAACACCTCACTCGATAGGCACTACATGTATGCGCTAGGCGAAACTTGTAGTACTTGTGTAGCAGCCATGCAGTGGTTATACAGTTATAGCGTATAATACGGTCAGAATGTTGACTACACCGGATGCGTTTCTGAAACTTCAAGAGCTAAGTTGAAGGAATATTCCCATGGATTTCCATTTTTTTCATTTATGATATAGAAAATTTGTAGAAACAAAGTGGTGAAAAACCTATGTTAATATCTTATTCTGTTTAGCAGTTTAGAAGTTATAACAATTTAAGAAGTATAATTTTTTCTTAAAAACACCTCGTGCAGTATATGTCCTTCAGCTTGGTGATGTCATCAAGGCAATGTATTACTTATAAATATAATCGCACTTCTTTTACATTATCGAACAGCATTTTTGGTTCATTATAAAGATAGGGTGGAATACATAATTTAAAGAAAACACTTTATTTTTTCTTAGTGTACGTCACATTTTCAATGAAGAAAAAAAAATCCATATCATTTTTAAGGAAATACAAAAGATGTTTTGTTGAAATTGTCTCTATGACATCACAGATGTTGCCAATCAGTCACTTTTGTCCAAATTCAAATATGATTTAAAATTTCGTAACTTCTAAACAGAATAAGATATTAACATAGTTTTTTCACCACTTTGTTTCTAAAAAAATTCTTTATTGTATATGAAAAAATAAAAATGCATGGGAATATTCCTTTAAAGGAGCGCTAAAACGAAAAGTGAGGGCGTTCGTTTTTGCGAATTTCACAGATGATTTATCCACAACAGATTGATAAACTTTATGCCTTCATAGTCCACAGACGACGTGAGAGCAAAGGTCACTTAAATCTTCATATTAACCAGAAAATTGCTATACGTTTGCGTGCTACATAAAGCATTCTTTTTTTTTTTGAGGAGGGGGACCCTAAAAATAAGTCCTCACTTTTTGGTATATGCAAAATTGTTAGCGTCCATTACGTACACACAGTAATCTTGCAACCTGTCAAATTTGGCATGGATAGAACTTATTTCAAGAGAACCAAGTTGTACATCGTCTTTATTTATTGCATCTAATAAAGCAAAACCTACATAACTTTGTTCTCTTTTTTTAAGGGTCGTGTCTAGCTTTTCGTTTTTTGAGGGGGCTATTAAAAAAAAAAAGCTGTCAGATTAGGAGGACAGAGGCGTAGGAAAGGAGTTTCATCGGAAAGGGGTTCTATTTCCCGGTTGCATGCATACTTTATTTTGATGACAGTGTGAAATTATCAACATGAAATTGAAGAGAAATGCGTAAAATTGTTGGAAATTTTGTTCTATTTTGGCATCACTTCCTGAAAATTTCTCGACTTGACAGTGCTTTCCTGGAAAGTGAAGAATTTCCTGGAAAGTGAAAAAGAAATATCCTGGAAATTGAAGAAGATTTCTCCAAAGAGCTTCAAGCTGTTTGATTTCACGAAAATGAAGGAAATTTTCCCAAAATGAAGGAGATTTCCCCAAAATTGACGAAGGTTTCCTTAAAATTTATGGGTTTTTTTTTTAAAGTTGAAGAATTTTATTTTTGAGGGGAGAAGCTATGAAATTTTTAAGAGCGAAGCCCCGCCTTCTTAAGACACGCCACTGCTTTCTTCATTACTATCCATACAACAACAACAAATGCCACGACATTCCTTTTTAAAGGGTGTTCTTGTAAGTGTAGGGTATTAATTTCTTATCAGGTGTGAGTTAAAGGAATATTCCCATAGTTTTTTGTAAAATTTTATTTGAAAGGGCATACTTTTAGAGCATATTTGCTACAAAAATCAGGTTGACATCATATTGCGTTCAAGAGATATGGATTTTTAAAGATTTCCCAATTGTATTTTAAAGTTTTTGTACAGTATGGTGAATTCGTGTTTGATGATGTCATAGAGGCAATTTCATTGCAAATGTTTGTGTATTTCTGTGAACGTTAATTGGTTGTTTCTGTATGATTAGAAACAATTTTCCAAAAGTTATTGAAGTAGGGTATATTTGGCAATGTACTTTCATCCATTTATTTTTCTAGCAGGCTTTACTAATAAAAATGGATGATTGATTTGAATGGAATGCACACACTTTGTGGGAGAATGTGTTGCTGTGATGTCCTACTGAGCCTTATCCTACTTGTTTATTGGCATTTTTTTGTGAACCTCAAAATGTGAATATTCCTAGTAGGAATAACATATCAACATGATTGTTGTACTATATTACTTCTAAAAAAATTATCTTTCTTATGAAAGGTTACAAAAAAAACCATGGGAATATTCTTTTACTGTAGGTGTTGACCAAGAGCTAGAGGGATGCACGATGGGACGAGACCACACTCTCTGAGGCAAGGTGGAATTGGCGTGAATTTTGGCATTTCATTCAAAATTTGCATAAATTAATCGCCTTAAATAACCTCTGAGAAGTATGTACAGTATAGTGACAGTTTGAAACGAATTGTATTACTAAGAGTCCGACATGATTCGGTTTGGTTCATCAGTTCATGACGTATGGAATTATGCTACTTAAAGGGCCACGCGCCCCCAGAATAGAGGGCTCAGCTGCTTACACATTCCTGCAGCATGCGGTATCATATCGCGCTTGTCAAGCGCGACATGTCATCGCCATTGGTTCTGCTTTTTTGTCTCTGTCTCATTAACACAGCGTAGAAAGTACAACTTACAGACTTGGTCTAACGTCAGGCGTAACGACATGTTACAGTAACAACAAATTTACAGAAGATGGCAAACGGATTCAGTTTGGCCATATATGATCGCTAATGTAATGGATCCAAACGAAATTCGCTAATATATCCGTCTCAACTACAAAAGATGCCAAGATATCCAAGAAAAAAAACCGATTAATTCTAGGCGTGAAAACTTGGTAACCAAGCGGTTTGTTTGTTCGTTGCTCGCACACACCCCTCTGAAACATGTGCCCCCGA
>JAIGNY010001982.1:230000-242500 GCA_020152595.1 Chiridota heheva
CATTGCGATTTGTTTCGAGATCACACCGCCTATTTAAATAATGTACATTCAGACCACATCATCTCGCCAGTGCACCACAACTGGTTATCAAAGGCCGTGGACATCGACTTGGTTGTCGATGTTATGTCTGTCCGTATGTCGTACCTGTGTTCTCGTCCAGGTCGTATTAAGCGTTTTGTGATAGCATTGTTACTATCATAATCGATTACGCAGGTGACGACCCCGTCATTGTAATTGTGTGTTCACTCGTCGTCGTCGCCCACATCATCTACTTACTGTGGTGTAGCGGTTATCATACCTGTCTACAGGCCACGAGGCCCTGGGTTCAAGCCTGGGTTGGGTAGACACGCCAGTGCACCACAACTGGTTATCAAAGGCAGTGAACATTGACTTGGTTGTCGATGTTATGTCTGTCCGTACGTCGTACCTGTGTTCTCGTCCAGGTCATATTAAGCATTTCGTGATAGCATTCTTACTATCATAACCGAATACGCAGGTGACGACCCCGTCATTGTAATTGTGTGTTCATTCGTCGTCGTCGGCGACCTTATCGCGGTTTCTAATGCATCACGTGCAATTATGACAAAGAGCAAGTCTTTTACATTGACTGAGTCTCACTAAGGCATGGCTTGCCGTTTTACTTTTTGATCAGTATTAAATGATATCATTAAATAATTTATAATATCATTAGATAAATCATGATATCATTAAATAATTTATGATATAATTAGATAATTAATGATATCATTAAATAATCTATAATATTATTAGATAAATCATGATATCATTAGATAATTCATGATATCATTAAATAATTCATGATATCATTAGATGATTCATGATAGCATTAAATAATTTAATATCAGTAGATAATTCATGATATCATTAGATAATTCATGATATTATTAGAAAAGTTATGATATCATTAGATAATTCATGATATCATTAGATAATTCATGATATCATTGAATAATTTATGATATCATTAGATAATTCACGATATCATTAAAGATTTATGATATCATTAGATAATTCATGATATCATTAGATAATTCATTATATCATTAGAAAATTTATGATATAATTAGATAATTATGATATCATTAAATAATTTATGATACCATTAGATAATTCATGATATCGTTAGATAATTTATGATATCATTAGACAACTCATGATATCATTAGAAAATTCAAGATATCATTCAATAATTTATAATATCATTAGATAATTCATGATATCATTAATGATTTATGATATCACCAATTAGAATTGATGATATCAATAAATTTATTATTGATATCTTTAATTCAGAGAATTAATGATATAAAATTGAATTTATGATATCAAGAATTCAATTATTGATATCATAAAATGAATAAATGATATATATATATATATATATATATATATATATATATATATATATATATATATATATATATATATATATATGTATATATATATATATGTAAATATATATGTATATATATATATATATACATAAATATATATATATATATATATATATATATATATATATATATATATATATATATATATATATATATATATATATATATATATATATATATATACACATATATGGCACATTTTCTAGTTTAAAGAACTATTCAAATGCGTTCTACAACTAACAGACTAGTTCTCCGGCTGTCTGTGGGCGCACATGAATATAATATTTGAAAGGGAATGTGAATGAACACAGAGAACGGAAACATAGAACAGAGAGGGGTGACTCTCCTGCCGTCGGGACCGACAGCTTAACGTACCCTGTGAAGGACGTTGTGCGCCATTCAACTATTGTCACTTTTCTCAACAGCTGAATGAGGAGTAGGAGCTTCCGCTTTTATGTTCGGCGTATCTGTCTGCATAGCTGTGGAAAAAAATCGAGTTAAACCTGACAAGGCTTCAACCCGGGCATCTCAGCCGTGCGCTCTGCCAACTGAGCTACCTATTCTCATATCATTAATCTGAATTAATTATATCATTAAATCATAGAATTAATGATACCATTAATTCGACATATCCTGAATTCGATTTCATGATATCGCTAATTCGACACATTAATTGTGCCCCCATTATCGATTTAATGATATCATTAATTCGACATATCCTTAATTCGATTTAATGACATAATTAAATCGACATATCGCTTATTCAACATATCATTAATTGCGCTCCCAATTTTGATTTAATGCTATCATTAATTCACTTTTGGGGGCGCAATTAATGATTGTCGAGTTAGTGATGACGATTATGATTCAAAATGCAGTCAGATCCCGTGCATTCATGCACCGTATGTAGCCAACATGGAAACAGATCGTGTTTAATCAGTTCTTGATCGTATTTTTCGAATATTAGGTGAAGTTTCAAGTCTTGTGACTTAAAAGCAATAACACCGAAGAAGTCACCAGACGGTTATATCGCCTATGCACGATACGCTCCGCATATGCTGTATTTGGCGCGTTGCGAATGAATACCTAAATGAAGGCGCAACTAATGATATAACATAACAAAGTATAACAAGATGACGGGCTAAGAAGGGTTAGTTGCCCCATAAAAAGCTTAAACTAACTCCACCACCAACCACCACCACCACACACAAACACACACACAAATTAAAGACGCCCAGAGTTAGTAAGGAACCTATCAATGTTGACTTTGAAATTGTGAACAGAATTGGAGTTAACTATCCAACTCAGGCAAACCATTCCACTGATTAACAACTCTTTGCGAGAAGCTAAAGCGCCGAATATCTATCCGTGAGAACTCGTTGGTCAATTTCAAAGTGCTACCACGTATCACATGCTGAAACATGCAAGAAATTACAGGACGTCAAAGCATTACTACCAGATAGGAATTTAAAAACATGAATCATATCGCCGGGTACGTTTCTCAACTCAAGCGTGGTCAAACCAAGAATTTTCAACCTAGATTCATAGGAGAGATTCCTTACCTCGGGAATAAGTCTAGTGACTTTTCGCTGAACCTGCTCCAAAATGAAGTTATCCTTCTCATAAAAGGGACTCGAAGCCTGAATAGCATACTCAAGGTGAGGCCTGACTAACTGCTTAAACAAATTTATAACAACCTCTCTATCAAGAAAAGAACAATCTCTTCTAATCAAACCAAGCATCGTATTTGCACTTGCAGCTGCTAAAGCACACTGTTTAGAGGGCTTCAGATTGCTAGTAATGACAACACCTAGATCCCTTTCTTGATCAACACAACCAAGATTTGAACCATTCATGCAGTAATCAAAAGTTAAATTGCTCTGACCAAAATGAATAATTTTGCATTTTTTAAGATTGAATGACATCTGCCACGTTTGGAACCAAAAAACTAAGTTGTCCAGATCAGTTTGCAACAGTGAAGAATCCCTAGCATCATCAATAATCCTGTACAGCTTAGTGTCATCAGCAAATTTACAAATCCTGGAGCCAAGGAAAACATCAATAATATTAATGAAGATTAAGAAAAGAAGCGGACCCAATACAGAACCCGGGGGAACACCACTTGTAACTTTCTTCCACGGAGATACTTAACCATTAACAACAACTCTCTGTGACCTCTCAACTAACTAAGAATTTATCCAACTGGCACACTTTCCCTCCACACCAAGCGCTCTTGTTTTCAATATGAGCCTGCCTAACGGAATCTTATCAAATGCTTTTTTTGAAATGTAAATAGATAATATCCACATTATGACCAGAATCAACAAGTTTAGTAAGATCATCAAGAAACTCCAGTAAATCAGAAACACAAGACCTCTTAGGTAAAAACCCATGCTGGGACAAATTCAACAAATCATTGACCAATGAATGATCTAGAAAAAGTTAACATCCTTAACAATGGACTCTATGACCTTGCACACAACACTATTAAGACTCACTGGCCTATAGTTACAGGACAAACTGTTGTCACTCTTTTAGACAATTGGAGTGACATTAGCAATTCTCCAATCACTAGGAACTACACCAACATCAAAGCACTTTGAAAAGATAGTACTCAGGGGAACAGAAAGAATGTAAGAACACTCACGTAAAACAGCAGGATGTATACCATCTCAAACGGGGTGCTTTATTTTAATTCAAACCCTTTAAGTTCTTAGACACAACATAAACTGAAAAATCAACATCCTTAATAGATACTGCAAAGTGCACATTATGATAATCCACAACATCATCAGCAAGGGATTCCTTAGTACAAACAGACACAAAGCAGTCATTCAAAACCTCAGCCATATCCTTACCAGTATTGATAGTAACACCATCATTACCCTGAAGGGGACCAACAACCTCCTTGGTTTTTTTTGCTTTGAGCGAACATAAAAATAAAATGACCAAGGATTAATCTTAAGCTCTTTGGACAAACGTGTGAACTTTTCATGATCCTTGTACCTATCAAGCTCTGCAGGACACCCACTGTGTTATAACAACGCCACAACTTTTTCTTTTTTCGAAAAGCCCGTAAAACCTACCGAGACATCCACACTGGCCGACTACACCTACATACTTTCTTTAATGGGACAAACCAATTGACACCTTCAAAACTTTAGTTCGGAAGACATCCCATGCCTTAGAAGGATCTAAGTCACAGAGCAAAGAAGTCCAATCGAATGACAAATTATCCTGAAGAGCAGCAAAGTCAGCATTCTTAAAAATCTAAAACCAGTTTATTAGCTGGTGAAGCCTTGGTGAAACAATACAGATCAGAACTATGAGGTTTAAATACTACATCCTACCTTACCACTATTTAGCACATTTCTAACCATACTGTTTTCACTACTGAAAATCAAATTAAGACAACGTGGGAAACAACACATGATGGGTGAAAAAGCAGTCGGATACAACTTCCATAAAATCTTTACCATATGCACCACTAGTACAAAGATTCCAATCAATGTCTGGAAAATTTAAGTCCCCCAAAACAATAATCCTCCTAGAAGCAACATTCCTAAAGCAGTCAAGCAATTTCTGATTGTTCTCAGGACTATAATTTGGTGATCTATTCATAACACCAACAACCACTAAACTACTAACATAGCCAACAACGATAAGCTCACACCATAGGCAATTTGAAAAACCAAAAGAAAACTGAGCAGTCCTATATATACAATTATACAATCAAAACTGTCTTTTACAAAAAATAAAACACCACCTCCTCTACCATTTAAAGTATCTAATCTGTCTTGCCTGAAAACTGAGTAACCTGGAATATGTATCTCTGAAGCACTAATTTCACTATAAATCCAATTCAGTAATACCAACTATAGCAGGTCTACTAATTGAAACTTCAGCCAGAAGCTCATCACGCTTATTTGAAATGCTACGAACATTTGAAAACATAACCTTAATTCTACAACTAGAAGAACACTTCCTATCCCCAGAAACAGGCCTGACAGGTAGGTTTAAACTCGGGCCCCGTGACTAGTTTAAAGGACTCAGATCCTTAATTGCCCTATTAACACCCCTAGCAAGAACACGAGCATCTTTTCTAGTTAAATGCAAACCATCTCTCATGAACCAATCAACCCGAGATTCAAAACTTATGCCAGACGTTTACAAAACTCAAACAGACAACAAATACTCTTTAGCCAAGAATTAATTAACAACATCTTATCTATCTGTCTATCATGAAGAAACTACCCCTACGCGGCAACAGACCAACAACTAGAATCCTACAACCTGTGTCCTTCAACTTGAATAACAAATCCATGAAACTACGCCTAACAGAATCAACATATCTCCTTGAAATATCATTTGTACCAATTGAAACTACGACGGTATCTTCACCCTTACATAAAGTCTTAACACGAGAACTAACGTCATCAACCCTAGCCCCTGGAAGACACACCCTAATCCTTCTACTACGATCTATTCCACAAAACTCTGTGTCAACTTGCCTAACAAGTGAATCCCCTATCCACAACACCTTATCCTTAGCATGATCAACAGGCAACGTACCTGACGAATCAACAACCTCACGACCAATGGTACCTGTACAATCATCAACTACAGACAACCCTACACCAGGCCTGTCAACAGAATCTGATCCAATACTACCCGAACAGAAACCTTATCAAATTCCTCACCCAAAGAACTATCAACATCACATGTCTGACTACCCACATCTAAGTCACAAAAGTCAAGTCTGCACACTGGCATCAACCTTTTCAACGATACAATTACAACTAGAAAGTCTCAACTTCAAAGCCTTCAGCCTTATGCACTTTGAACAAACAAATACAAAACTCTCGACCGGAGCTTCCTCAAAAATACATGTCACACCGGACTCATGGAAATCAATCCACATATTACAGCTATGACAGCAAATCAAACACTCCATGATCATACAATATAATTAACAGAAGCAGAAAACCAAAAAGAGGAACAATATAGGCTCAACAATACCTAAAGAAATACCTTAGCTTTAAGACACAATATACTAGCCAACACTCAACACAAAAGTTTATACACTTAAATTTAAAAAATAACAAAGCCTAACACAACAAGGCCTAGCTTACAACAACAACAAAGTGTGTGTAATAGGATAGAGTTAGTATACCACACAAACCAGCAACAAAAAACAACAAAAAATATATATTGAGGAAACTAATAAAAACAACAAAATCAGAAATATGTAGAAAAAAAGGTTAATAACAACAATATGGTAAAACTGAATAAAAACCAAAACCCGGATGAAAATACAAAGATGAGAGCACTTCTATATACAGTCAGTTCACACCTTATTCAATGTCCGACATATTTATTGATATCATAATTCAAATTATGATATAATCAATTCGAATTAGTGATATCAATAATTCATTTAGTGATATCAATTATCCAATTAGTAATATCAATAATTGAATAATAATATTAATAATTCAAATAGTGATATCAATAATTCAATTAGTAATATCAATAGTGTGAAGAAAACTAATTTATCTTTGAAAACCATCTAATAATCACTATAGAACTGCAAGGAGGCCGTTAAGTAATCTGGTTTCTGGAGTGCACACCACCCTATCGAACAGACAACTCCACTTTCTTTCTCCTCAACACTGGCCAATATTTGTTTCCTCGGGAGCTTGACTCAACCACGAAACAGTAAAAACTTCATTGGCTCTTTGGTAAATACCGGTAAGGTGTATTCACTCTACGCCCTTGGCGAATACGGTAAGGTGAGGGAGGCAGTACAACATCTTGCTATTTGGTTTCTAGTGTATAATTCTGGGGACTTAGTTTATTTGCAATACAGTCACTAAAACTTACATTTCCTTTTTCAAAGCCAGCAGTGATGTTGGGTCCTGCATTAGCAACCCTATGTTTAGCCTAACGGTGAGTTCTGTGGGTCGGCATCAGCGGCGGCGGCATATAACGTGTTATTAAAAGGTATCTCTTTATCGGTTTGCGTGGATACGGTGCGATTTTCTGCTGCAGCTACGTCGAATTTGGCAACAGATGGGTCCTTTGGCGTAAATCAGCTGGTACAGTTCGTGGTACTTCTTCAATCGATTAAAATAGATTACCTTAGGTTTAACCCTCGGGGACTTTCGTATTTGGTAGGTCACATCTGTCAGCCTTTGGGTAATAACAAACGGCCCACCTCATTGTCTTTGTAGTTTGGGGCTTAGCCCAACCCGACGTTTGGGGGTTAACAGCCAGACTGTGTCCCCACACTGGTACTGTCCATCCCTGGTGTTGTGGTCGTAGTTCTTTTTTAGGTGGCTATGGGCCTTTCCAAGATGCTCCCTTGCATAAGCATACGTCTGTTCTATTTTCTCCATAAGCTCTTGAACATAGAGGACCGGCTCCACTATCCCTTCTTGACTGTCGGGGTGGTTGAAAGTGAGGTCCAAGGGTAAGGTGACTTCTCTATCCAGCATAAGAAGGTTGGGGGCACACTTGGTGATTGGTGCATGTTGCATTGACCTGTAAGCCATGATGAGAAGGGGTAAGTGGGTGTCCCAATCTCTTTTGTGATCTTCTACGTAACAGCTAAGCATCACCTCCAGGTTCCTGTTGAATCGCTCCACCATCCCGTCCGATTGAGGGTGGAAAGACGATGTCCTCGTTTTTTTTATACCGAGCCTCTGACAAACAACTTGAAACAGTTTTGAATCAAAATTCCTTCCTTGGTCTGTGTGGATTTCAATGGGGAAACTAAACCTGGTGATAAATCCATTGACGAGGGATTTTGCTTCTCTTTCAGCCTGGTGGTCGGGAAGGGCATATGTCTCTGTCCACTTAGTGAAGTAGTCCCCGACGATCATTATGTACTTGTTGCCCAAGTCGCTGACCGGGAATGGTCCAGCAATGTCAATTGCGATTCGCTCTAATGGTGCCCCAACTTTATACCTCTTCATACTGGCTCGGGGCTTCTTTTGTGGTGGCTTCCTTGAAGCACACAAGTCACATGTCTGACAATTTGCATGGATACTGGTTTTCATTCCCCTCAAATACACCGGGAATGCCTTAGCACGTGATCATGTTTTGCTGATTCCCAAATGGCCTCATGTGCGTGCATCATGTAGTTGACCGAGGACAGTTGGCTGTGGAGCATTTGGCACGATGAATTTCAACTGAAAATGTTTACCGTCTGCGTCTTCCTATCTCAAGTAGAGCAAACCATCCTTGACAACAAGCCGTTGCCAACGGGCCTACCAAAATTGAACCCCTGCACCCAGGCGTGAAATCTTTCCCCATTCAGGCCTACTGTCATTTTTGGTCAACATCTTCACAATTACTCCTACTTCTGGGTCATTGGCTTAAAACCCCTGGAACTCCAAAGGAGTATACATATGTAACTCTGAGAAAATGGTAGAGTTGCAGCTTGGTTTAGCTAGGGCACTGGCGCCCCTGAAAGTGTAGCCTCTCTCTCTTGTCACTTGTTCCTCCTTTATTTACCACATAGAGGCTTTATGGGCTTTTCAGATGTGTTGGACACAATTGGTGAGCTCTCAGACTCCTGACCAGGCACATTCTTCATGTTTTCCAACGCACATCGGCTACCGTCATCTACATGGGGCTCAGTGCTGTCCCCCTGGCAGTGCCGATACGGCATTCTTGACAAGGCATCAGCATTTATATGCCTTACACCAGATCTGTGTTCAATGTCAAACTCAAAGTGACTCAGGACTTCTATCCAGCGGGCTATCTGACCCTCTGGTTCTCGAAAGTTGTATATCCATCAGAGGGACCCGCTGTATGTTCTCACCAGGAAACGTTGGCCAATTAGGTGCTTGTAGTACTTCACAAAGAAAAAACTACGGATAGTAGTTCTTTGCGAGTCACATAGTAGTTTCTCTCTGACTTTCACAAGACTTTACTCCCATATGCGATGACTCGTTCTTCACCACCCTGCACTTATGATAGAACTGCTCCTATTGCATTCTGGCTAGCATCGGTGTCAAGGAGGACAAAGGTACCCTCAGATTGGGGTACGAAAGTATGGGGGCTCTAGTCAAGTCTCCTTTAGAGTGTCAAAAGCAGTTTGGCATTCGTCTGTCCAGTTGAACTTACACCCTTTTTGGTGAGGTTGTAGAGTGGTCGAGAAATATCCGCAAAGCTTTTCACAAACCTCGTGTAGTGTGTGGACAGTCCCATCAAACTTCTCGCTCCACTAACTGTCTAAGGCGGGGCCAATCAAGTACAGCGTGTACTTTCTGAGGGTCAGTAGAGACTTTCTCCGACGAAACAATGTGCCCCAAAAAGGAAACCTTTTTCTGAAACAACTCATATTTCTTGGGTTTGAGCTTCAGGTTGGCCTGGTGGAGTCTGGAGAAAACAGTCTTCAGCCTCGCTATGTTTTTATCAAAATGCACTCCAAAAATGATCACATCATCAACAACACAGCAATTTTCCACTGTAGTCCAGTAAGCACTTTTCTCCATCAGTCTCTCGAACGTACTTGGAGCGCTACATAACCTAGATGGCATAAATGTAAATTGGTATAACCCTGACCTTGTGCAGAAGGTGGTTTTCTCTTTGTCCTGTAAGGTCCATATCCACCTGCCAGTAGCCAATCACCAAGTCAAATGTACTGAACTATTTGGGGCCATGTAGAGTATCTAGGTTGTCCTCGATGCGCGGTATAGGGTACGCATCCTTGATTGAGACATTGTTGAGTCTTCTATAATTAACACAGAACCAGGTTGATCCATCTTTCTTCTTAACTAGTACGATGGTCGATGCCCAAGGACTGTTTGAAGCTTCGATGACCACAGCATCCAACATTTTCTGCAGCTCCTTATCAGCTTCCTCCCGATTGTGAATTGGAAACCTTCTCGAGGCCTGGCGTATTAGGCGTGCCCCTTCGGTATTGATCGTCTGTGTTACCAATGTTGGTGTGCCCAAGGGTTCCATCATCAGCAGCAAAAACGTCCTGGTACTCATATAAACGGTTAAGTACTGTTTGCTTCCGCCCTCACTTAATTCTTGAGTACTCATCTCAAATAGCTTTTTCAAATATTGTGGGACTGTACACTTTTCTTTATTGTTTACGCCCTGAGTCGTCCTCGCTCACAACCTCTTCAATATCCTCTGGCTGGACGGATGTCAGTACGGCAATGTGGATCTTCTCTTGCAAATAGATGTCCTCATTGCTAGATTTCAGCATACGTATGGGGATGGTAAACTAACTAGCATCATCAACTGCACTTGCAATCATAATGTTGTGCCTCCTTGTAAGGTTTTCCTCTTGGCATACAAATCCCCAATGAAGGTTTTTTCCTCGGCTGCTCTATTTGCGCTGGCACAATGACTTCATGTCCCGCCGGTGTTAGTGTGTTCTTGGATATACTGACTCTGCTCACTGTGGAAGCACTCTGATTCGTGGTGAATGGGACTCTTTCCCGTACAAACTTTGCCTTTCCAGCTTTCCAACTGTTTGTAAGGGATTGCCGTCGGCAAGCCACAAGCGTTATGATACTGTTTGCAATGGTTACATAGCCCAGCCTGGGAGCTGTTGGTAAACCGATTCAGAAATGCATGTCACTGACGCGCCAGAGTTAACCAAAAACTGGATTGATTGATCAGCAATCCTAAGTTGGATATACACAGGTCCAGTGTCAGTAAACGTAGACTGGTCATAGCCATCATTATAAACATTTTCGAACTTTTCAGGTATTTCTGCCGGGACCGAGTGTAGGAAGCTTTACTCAGCCCCAGTTACTTTCCCTGGTTGGCTCTTTGCTGGTTCCCTACATGGAAAATTCCTCTGAAAATTCCCAAAATCATGGCAACTCCAGCATTCAATATGGGATAAGTTCCTGCGGTTGCATCCTGTTCTTGTTGCATTTCCAGTCCTTGGTCCCCATGATCGTACTTCCTGCATGAAAGTACTGATAGTACTCTCGAGCATAAGCTCTTTAATCGACACACTTCTGATTCCAGATTTGGCGGATTTTTGTTTAGACCCCTGGGCAACCTGATAGGCTTCCATCTTTGTTGCCGTTGCATCCGTCAGGATCTTTGGCTGGGAGAGATACACAGCCTTATGCAGTTCTATATCATCCAAAGCATTTCAAAACGAGTCTATGGCAAACCCCTCCAACAACTAAAATTCTGCATGTGGATATGCACCAAGCATGTGGATATGCACCAAGTCTCCGTATATCCTGCCCAAGTTGTTGCATGGTCTCTCCCAGTTTTCTTCTCCGTAAAGACAACTGTGCCCTGAAAAGCAGCACTTGTCGGGCAAAGCCAAACCGATAGTTTAGCGCAGTGACAAATGCAGCAAAGCAACTAGCTTGAAAATTAGCTTCAAAACTTTCATAAGATTTACATAAGATAATAAAAAATAGTACCAAGTCCGTTCATACCCCATAAAGGATTATGCAAATTGTGTTTTGTACTAATCTTCTCTGCATGTTAGGCGCAAAATTGTGGCGCCTTTAGATCCTCTGAAAGAAAAGTAAACATTTGCTGGGCCTCGCCTTGCAAACTTGCAGCCAGGAAACACGCTTTTTCCTCACCAGTTCAATAGTTAAGCTCGGACACATTGCTAAAATGAGACAAATAGTCCACCCATGACCCACTGCCGCTAACCTTGTCTGGAAGCATCAGCGGTCTCCTATTTGGTGTAGGTGACGTCTGTGACATTGTGTACCTGTCAGATTTTCTCGATGGGCTCTTGGTGTAAGGATGGTTGTCTGTACAAGATTTTGAGCAGCTTAGTGAAGCACTTTGTCCAGATTAAACAAACGTGTCCATACCAGGGCCAGGCCAGGTAGCTAAGACATGGTGTCCAGATGGAACACACATGCCCCCACTAGTGCCACACCCTTCCTCCTACTGGCTGACTAGGAACCTACACTGCACGGTGAACGTGTTGTTGGCGTTGAGGTGTGCCTTTGAGAGTTTCTGTAATTGCTTGTTGGATCCAAACAATTTGTGTCATGTGTATAAGTCATATATAATAAAAGCTGCTTTACCCGACTTATTTATTGTTAAAGTCTCTGCCCTTCTAACTCC
>JAIGNY010001982.1:247500-272500 GCA_020152595.1 Chiridota heheva
ACTTTAATCCGCCAGCAACCAGGTAACAACTTAAACAAGCCAATTTTTGCAAAAGATGTACTTCTAAGTGTTCAACAAAAGCGTTGGAAAAACTGCGAAAAAGTAACTCCACAATCATTACCACTAAGGATTGTTGACAGATATTTTATTGCGTTATGGCCAGTCTTTACAAAAAGTTCACGGCCGCATCCTGAATATGATACCCCTAAACCTCATATAAACTTACAAGTTACATAAAAGAAGATGCAGTCATAGATCTACTCCGTCTTGCAAAAACCAAACCGCGATTTCAGCCCGATTTCAAGCTCAGAGTCAGACGGTTAAGTGAACAACTGATTCCTTTTATCTCTAACAGTCCTAACTAGGTAGACGATAATGGGATCGTTGCCTAATGGGATCAACTTAAATAATATTAAACCCTCCACAATCGCAAACAATAGACACAATCGAATGGGAACAATTACAGAAAATATCATCATGAATGCATCAGTGAAATGAACCTCTTTTACTCCGCTTTACCTTTCTCACAAACAATAAAAAGAGCAATGATTTTTAGCCACTTCTCGTTCGATAAATGTTTAGTCATGGGTTGGGGTTTTCAAAAATGTTTTCTTAGCTTTGACAGGTTCCGAATTGATGAAATGAAACCTTCTAACTGATAATTGAGTATTGACCATTTGGGGATCATTAAAGAAAAAGCACATGAGAACAGTCAACGGTGATTACATTCAAACTGAATCATGTGAATGTAATTACGGCTATTAGCCGCCATTTTGATTGAAGCACAAAGTGTATTACTGAAAGAAGATGAAATGTATTTTCCATGATCCTAGTAACATGCCAGTAAATAGTCATGTCTGAGCCAGATTAGCAACCATTGTTGGATTGTTGTTCAGCGCATGTTTTCCAACTGTCTAATAAACTTTGAGATTAGAATGCACATTTTTAAGAGTGGTCTAAATCAAGGGAAGGACGGAACGAAAAAATAAGTTGTGATAAATTAACACTTCAGCATAAAGGATCAATAAGCCTATGATCAATACAATTTTAAATGTTAAATTTAAGTCATCAATACAAATATAGTTTGTACTAAATATAGTCCTTGCTAAGGTTCTTCATTCTCAATTGAAAGTTGCAAGGCGAATCGAATGAAGGAATGATCAAGTTGAAAGCTGAAGTCTTTTTTTATATGAATATACTGATGGACCATTTTAGCCCACCAATCACTTCATGTGGCCCATTATGGTGTACTGGAGGGCTAATTAACCTGCATATTTTAAACGCGGGCCTGACGAGCAAAAAGAAAAGTAAACAATTAAAGGATCTTATCTTATGATTTGGATGCAAATCAACTTTCAACAGATCAAGGAGTACTTTTATCCAATCTTTTGTCATGATTTTTTATGAAAGCAAAACAGACGTCCGAGGATCTGTCTCTCCCTAGCTTAAATTACCCCACCCCACACCCAACCCGGTGTCATTGTTTCTGCTCTTGAATTTCACTTTATATCGATGCATGTTATTTTTGCCGTTATTGGCCCACCAGTGAAAGGTCTTTTAAAAAAAGCTCTGGTCAGCTGGTTGAACTGTTGAAAGGAAATACTCAGATTTGACCTTTTGCCAGTTTGCTTTTCGAATCGAGCAATTTTCCATTATTTGAAATGTTACAATCTCATGTTCTGTCAGTCAAATTGAAGAAAAAAGAAAAGAAGAAGCCACAAAAGTTCATGTCGTTATGGAGTCAACCTAGCTGACAGATGTCTTTCGTGCCATTTGCATTAGGTACAGGAATGCGGGGGGTGGGGAGGGGGTCACATGCCCTCTACTTTTCCTAAAAATGACAAAAGTGTCCCCGAAATAAAAAGTGCCCCTCAATTATTGTCAACACGTGCAAGAACTGGAGGAATATAGCCTATTTTAACGTACTAATTAGGCGGGGGTGATTCCACCATTCTTTTTGATTGCCCCCACCCCCTCCCTAGTGGTGAGTATTTTACTATCACAAAATATCCCTATGAAATAAATATACTAAGATAATAAATAAAAAATTAAGATCGTCAACTCAATCGTCAACATTGAGAAATAGACTCGGTAAACTTCCATCATTTTTTGAAAATTTCCTTCACATTTGTTCAATTTTTCTTTATTTTCGTGAAATTTGCTTTAATTTTTGGGAAATTTCCTTCATTTTCGAAAATAAATTCTTCAATTTTTTTGATAAGTTCTTTCTCTTTGTTTCTACGATCCTTTGCCTTTTTTACTGTAGGTGATGGAATGCTTACGAATGGAGTACTTAATAAACTTAAAATTGATAAAGGGTATCTCTATTGCTTTAACTAACAAGTAGCTCAGAAATCAGATTTGACATTAAAGTTGTATATACAGGGTCAGATAGTAAATTTACATTCCTTTGGGAAATTTGCTTCATTTTCGTTAACATTTTTCAATTTTAGGAAGCTTGCTTTCAAAATCTGCAAATTTCCTTCAATTTTCCTTCTTTTGGGGGAAATTTGCTTTCTTCTTTTGTGAAATTTACTTTAATTTTCGAAAAGATTGCTTCATTTTCTCTCTCTCTCTTTCCCTCTTCCCCTCTCTCTCTCTCTCTCTTTTACGAATTTAGGATCAGTTCATAACTGCCCAAAGGCTTTTTATTTTATGTTATAGAAATTCTTTATTTTCATCTAAGTATACATGGGAATCCGTTCAGTTCCCAATTGCCAGCTTTTAAGAACCCAGTCAGTAACCCTATACAAATGGAGGGGTGGAGGATGGTTAGGGGAGGTGGAACTTGGATTACCGGAAATACCTCTTTAAAAAACCTGATCCAGAACTGGTGAAAGGGGGAATTTTTAATTGGTTGGAGAATAAGAATGTAACGTTTTAATATTTGCGTTCACACCCAACGGTTTTTTCCTAATGTAGAATCACCAGGGACTTTGTTTATGGGGCTGTACATATGGGTGCGACACCAGAAGATTTCGAAGGGGGTGTTAAGATAATAATTTATCCAACAAACTGGGTGTAAAATGTAAATTTTAAAGAAACAATATACCAGTTTGGTCCATAATGTAACCAAACAAATTTAACTGCACAATGTTTTGTTTTTTAAGGAATTTTTTTCTCCAGAAAATGGAAGAATATGTTCCTAATATCAAAGAAAATTTTCCAGAAATGGAAAAAAAATTCAAAAGAAATGCCCTATATATTTCCCAAAACGAACAAATTTTCTTGAAAATGAGCAAAATTTCCCAATAATAAAAGGATTTCCGAAAAAACTAAACAAAATTAAAGAAAAAAAATATATATATATATTAATGTATATATCTATATCGATATATATAGCTATATATATCTATATATATATATCATATATATATATATATATATATATATATATATATATATATATATATATATATATATATATATATATATATGTATATATATATACGTATATATATATATATATATATATATATATATATATATATATATATATATATATATATATATATATATATATATATATATATATATATATATATATATATATGTATATATATATATATATATATATATATATATATATATATATATATATATATATATATATATATATATATATATATATATATATATATATATATATATATATATATATATATATATATATATATATATATATATATATGTATATATATATATATACGTATGTATATATATGTATATATATATATATATATATATATATATATATATATATATATATATATATATATATATATATATATATATATATATATATATATATATATATATATATATATATATATATATATATATATACATATATAGATATATATATAGATATATCTATATATATATATATATATATATATATATATATATATATATATATATATGTATATATATATATATATATTATATATATATATATATATATATATATATATATATATATATATATATATATATATATATATATATATATATATATATATATATATATATATATATATATGTATATATATATATATATATATATATGTTTATATATTTTATATGTATATGCTTAAATAAAATGTTTAATTGAAAAAAAAATGGAAGAAAATTGCTCGGAAATGAAGAAAATTTTCCCACAAACTTAACAAAATTTCCAAAAGGAGGGAAAATTTTCTCAAAAATAAAGGATATTTCCCCAAAATTCGAAATTTTTCAAGGAGGAGCAACTTGAACATTTATAGAAACCTAATTTAACAGTGCCGTTTTCCCTTGTAACCGGCAAAATTTCCAGGTCTCCCGCCTCCCCCCTCCCCCCTCCCACACTGAACACTGAAGGAAGACCCTTCCTAAGCCCCTGTCTGTTTTCGTTTTGTTCTTTCGTTTAACAGGTTAAAGTAAATTTATCCTTAAGAGCCTGCTAGATCTTTAAATGAATTTATACAAAAATGAAAACACCTCAACAAGACATGTTACAACAGTACAGGAGTGAAGTAAAGGGAACAAACACAACAACTATATATTCAGCTTTACTAAACTAAGTAATTTGGAATTAGGGGTGGGGGTATATTACGAGGCAAAATTTGATAAAAAAGGTCCAATTTGTGTATTCCCCCCTTCCCCCTCCTCCACTAAGGATTGGTTAAAAGAGGCACTGCATTAACCACTGAGATACTGCAGTTCATACACGGCTCTGTATGTGACGTAAAACACTCTTCACTCCAGATAGGTTTGCTCCAAATTCAAATTGATGTTGAAACCGGTGCAACAGGAAATTATGTACCCCGTGAAATTTCTGGTACCGCCACAGGTTGTCCTTTGCTGAAAAAGTGTATTTCTTCAAAGAGACAAAAATTACACTCCTCAAAATTTCTACGTACTTTTCCTCTGTTTTATCAGTGACATTTCCCAAAATATTACCAAGTTGACACCATTCGTCTATATACAGATATATATGCGGATGATTGCATCCTCTATCGAACAATATAATCCCGTTTTTGACTGCTCTTCCCTTCAAAACGACATTAACATTCTTTTCAAATGATCCCACAACTGGTAAGTGGCATACCCCAGTAAAATGTCCAGTTATTAGGTTATCAGTATCACACGCAAAAGACATTTCTCATCAATATCTCGAAGGACCGTATCAAAATAGCCACGACTTTGGCATTGCCAATATTGGAACTCTCATATTGCTAATACGGTCAACAAAGGCACAAAAACTCTCAATATGGTTCGTAGGAATCTTAACTGAGCCCACTCCTCTTTAAAATTGACTATTTACACCTCCCTTGTTCGCCGCTTACTTGGGTATATGCTTCCACTTTCTGGGACCCTTATAAATTGTTTAATACATACATGGAATATTCTGTTCCACAGGGTTCTGTTCTTGGACCAAATAAGTCCAATTTGAAGTATTTTGACTAAGCACAATATCTCATATCACATTTATCAATTAATGCAGACGATAGCCAGATTTACCTTGATTTCAAGCCTTCTCAAGACTGCAAGATGAGAGTATTAAAGCCATCAAATGTATACTAGTAGAAAATTGTATCAAGAGATCAATGACATCCGTTGTGGATGAGAATTTTTTTAAGCCTAATGATGAGAAAACTGAGTTTTTGCTTCTTGTCTCCAGCTCACTAAAGTAGATATACCATCCATATCGATTGGTAATGTCCAGGTTCGCCCTTCTACTCATGTACGTAATCTTGGTGTAATGTTCGATTCCTTGTCAATTAACGAGTTCTGCTGCAGTGCATTTCATTTAAGAGGTATCTACAAGTTACGTAAATATTTAAACGGTAGCGCAACTGAACAAATATTACATTCGTTCATCACTTCAAGGTCTGAAGGTTGGATATGGGCAATTCTTTACTCGGTCTTCCTTTATTCATCAGTTCATAAACTCCAATTAATCCAAAACTCTGCTGCACGTATTGTAACTCATTTTTATGAGCTACCATGTCTTAAGAAACTTACACTGGCTTCCTATACAATATCGTATAATGTATAAAATTCTTCTTATAATTGTTTATAAATCACTAAAAGGAAAAGGTCCAAAGTATATTTCCGACTTATTATGTAATTATATCCCCTCTCAACTTTTATTATTTGAAAATAAGTCCTAACATTCTTGGGGAATAGGTCCTTCACTGTTTTCAACTCCTCTTAAAAATTAGAATGGCAGCTACTCTTTCTAAATCTAAGAAGAACCTAAAATCCCATTTAATAACAAAAGCTTGTACATAATTTTGTACCTTTAAAATTGATATTTCTTTCATTATTGTGTATTATGTGTAGGCCCTACCATCCTTCTTCTTCTTCTTCTTCTTCTTCTTCTTCTTCTTCTTCTTCTTCTTCTTCTTCTTCTTCTTCTTCTTCTTCTTCTTCTTCATCTTCTTCTTCTTCTTCTTCTTCTTCTTCTTCTTCTTCTTCTTCTTCTTCTTCTTCTTCTTCTTCTTCTTCTTCTTCTTCTTCTTCTTCTTCTTCTTCTTCTTCTTCTTCTTCTTCTTCTTCTTCTTCTTCTTCTTCTTCTTCTTCTTCTTCTTCTTCTTCTTCTTCTTCTTCTTCTTCTTCTTCTTCTTCTTCTTCTTCTTCTTCTTCTTCTTCTTCTTCTTCTTCTTCTTCTTCTTCTTCTTCTTCTTCTTCTTCTTCTTCTTCTTCTTCTTCTTCTTCTTCTTCTTCTTCTTCTTCTTCTTCTTCTTCTTCTTCTTCTTCTTCTTCTTCTTCTTCTTCTTCTTCTTCTTCTTCTTTCTTCTTCTTCTTCTTCTTCTTCTTCTTCTTCTTCTTCTTCTTCTTCTTCTTCTTCTTCTTCTTCTTCTTCTTCTTCTTCTTCTTCTTCTTCTTCTTCTTCTTCTTCTTCTTCTTCTTCTTCTTCTTCTTCTTCTTCTTCTTCTTCTTCTTCTTCTTCTTCTTCTTCTTCTTCTTCTTCTTCTTCTTCTTCTTCTTCTTCTTCTTCTTCTTCTTCTTCTTCTTCTTCTTCTTCTTCTTCTTCTTCTTCTTCTTCTTCTTCTTCTTCTTCTTCTTCTTCTTCTTCTTCTTCTTCTTCTTGTCATATGTATAATCCAGGGTCTAAGAACTGGTAGCGACCTGGGGCAGAAACGCCCAGGGGCGAAGCTTTATTACAATAGGCCTATGTCTTTGATTGGGGTCAAAGGTGACTTTCATGCTTTTGATGTAAGAGTAAGGCTTCGAGAATTTTTTTATTTACGTTTGTTTTGTAAATGATACAAATTGCCGAAGTTGAGAATAAAAAGTATATACAAATATATTCTCAGGGCAATTTTTGCGCCCCTGCGAACATTCGGCGCCCTCTCACAAAGCTTCACCGGGGGAAGTTGTCCCTGGCCTCCGTGCCACAACGTCACTGACTCAAAAGGCATTCATCCATAACTGACACTTTATATATTCCTTTTCCATTCAATTATCACAGCCTGGAACAATCTCTGTTGCTAATGCTTCTAGCCGTATAACAACTCCAAAAGACTTCTTTACATTCGTGTAATAATTTAATTTATTATAATTTCTTACTCTCCTATACTTCTAGTTCAGTTTTTTCTCTTGCTTGTACTTTTTTATTCCTACTTTTTCATTCGTGCAAGGGCACGATTTCAGTTATGCCATTCTAGCTGTCTGTGAGATTCTTCGAACACTTATTAGTCAAAGTCAAAACAATAATCTGAAAAATTGATTTAAAAGTATCGATGGCCGTAATAAGCCACCGTAAAATTTAGAGGGGGGGGGGGGGAGAAGAGTGGGGAGAAGGGGGAGGAGGGGGAGGGGACCGCATTTCTAGGAAATTCAGTCCGGCCAGAAGTTACGGGGTACATTATTTTCTGTTACATTGACCCTAAATTATTTTCTGCCCCGGCCTTAACAATCTGGCCCTGACTGCCTGAATTATATACAAGTGTGCAATAATAGGCCTAAGATTTTATGTTTAAATTTTTTTTATAAACGAATGTGGCTCATCCATGGGCGTCTCGAATAATGCATTGGGTACAGAAGCGAAGCGTTGATAAGGACCGTGGGAAAACAGCCCTTCGAGTTTCATCATTTGAGAGCCAAATAAACGATTCAATTCGATCAAAATTTAGCAGCTTACATTTAGTGGGATTTTCAAACAGATTAATTGCATACCGTTCAAGTAGCAAAATAAAATATATATATATATATATTTTTTTGATTCAATTTTTTAAGGCCAAATAAAGATCACTCAAAATTCATGTATGGTGGGGAGGGAGGGGTGGGGTAGGGAAGACTGGGGGCTTAGCCCTAAACCCCTGAAAGCCTAACAAAACTTAAACTTATTATTTATGTTGAATTTTCTTCTACCCATTTTGGGGGCGATCGCGCCGCCATTTCCTCGTGATCTGCGCCTATCTGGGCAGGGCGTAGAAGCGCGCCCTAATTGAAGGTCTAACGAATTGACTTTGAAGAGTCAGATTACATGGCTTTTTTTTTCTTCTGGAAATCTCCCATTTTCGGAAAAGCTCCTTCAATTTTCATAAACTTTCCTTCATTATCAGTTTATCGTCAAATTTGCACTTTTCGTGCAATTTCTTTTATTTTCCGTAAGTTTGTTTTTCAATTTTCTAGAAGCTTCTATCAAATTTCGTGAAATTTGCTTAAGTTGTCAAAAAAGTTGCTTCATTTTTGGTGCAATTTGCTTTAAATTGTGTGCAATTTCTTTCATTTTCCGTTTTTTTCGGGAATACTTGCATTTTTTCGGAAAATTTGCTTCAATTTTCGAGAAATTATCTTTCAATTTCGTGAAATATGTTACAATTTTAGTGCAATTTTTTTCATCTTCGGGAAAATTTCTTTATTTTTCGAGAAGTTCTCTTCAATTTTTGCAAACATTCCTTCAGTTTCGTGAAATTTTCTTGACTTTTCGTGCAATTTCCTTCATTTTCGTAAACTTTTCGAGCACTGAGTTTCTTTAAAATTTCTGGAAAAGTTCTTAATCTTTCGTAAAATTTAATTCATTTTGGTTAAGTTTTCTTCAATTTTCGGGAAATCTTCTTCATTTTCAAGAAATGATGCCAAATTGTACCAATATTTCCAAAGTAATTTTACGACCACTCTTTTATAGACTGATAATGATAATAAACTCATACATTTATTTTTGTACTGAGGTTTGTTGAGACAAATGATAAAATCTGCCCCCAATTTCACATACTTTCCTACGCCACTGTCAGACTGTCCATCAGTAAAAATCCTTTAAAAAAGCCCTGCCCTGACCTGATATTTTCTTCCCACGCTAATACTTTACTTTGTTAATATTACTTTACAATTAAGGAGCATGTTGTGCCCTGGGCATGGAGGACAAGTTTTACTTGTCGTCGCTATCTGTTCATGCAGTACAGTAAATACATGAATCATCAGGTCCAAAAATGCACGCAATTTAAGCTGTATATCTCACAAAGGAGCAAATTGAAGGAGTAGCATTATAAATTCACGAAAGTACGACCCAGACGAGAACACAGGTACCTGATCTCACTCCCAAAACTTTGGCAAATTGAAGGAGTGCAGCCTCCCCTTTGGTGAGTGCTCTCTCCCGCTGGGTTTAGCCACGCTAGAGTGAAACAGACTCGATGTGCAACAAACAGACAATGGGGACAAATCCAGGCCCGATGAAACATTTTCTAGAGAAAAACAGAAAAAGTCCTGGAGTTCCTGTTTCAGATCAAGGTGACCACACATCAGATAGAGGGAACAAAATTTGCGCTTCACTAGGTATGGTCAATGATGCTGAAATGTGGTTTCTGTTAAAAAAAAAAATCCACGAAATTACAATATTTTGTTCTTTTTCATTAGTAGTGTGAGGAACAAGATTCTATTACTTCTAGGTTTCATTTTCTTCGAAGTTCAGTTCCAAAAAAAGCCTACAATAGTTTCCTAACGGGAGTTTCTGCTCATGTATTGCGAACACTTTATCTAATTTACACACAGCTTACCAACCACAGACATCATGTTGTGGTGCTATTACGATTAGTTCGCTCATGCGCAAATAAATGACAGAATGAGGTAGGTTTTCACAATCGGATAGTACAGTACAGTACAGAGTTAGTACATGCATTTCGTCGTTGGCCCAGACCGTGTATTAAAATATGTGATTTCTTGATGTTTTTTGCGAGATATGAAGAGTTTCATTAATATTCATCATGCCTTTGGACAAAGGACATATTGCTTGCCTTCTTCCTGAAATATTGGCCATCATTTTTAGCTTTCTGGATGTCCAGGAAAAGGGCAGAGCAGCCCAAGTGTGCCGTGCTTGGCGCGATGCTGTTTATCATCGTTCAATATGGCGAGGAGTGGAAGCGAAACTTCACTTACGAAGAGGTGCCAATCCCTCACTCTTTCCAAGTCTTTTGACGAGAGGAATAAACAAAATTCAGATTTTAAGTTTACGGAGAGGACTAAGTTATGTCTTACAAGGTATGCCAAATATTCAAAGCCTAAATTTGAGTGGTTGTTACAACTTAACCGATACCGGACTCTCCCATGCCTTTACATGCAAAGTACTAACATTGACCGTATTGAACCTCAGTTTGTGTAAACAAATCACTGACAAGAGCCTATGGCGCATTGCACAGTATCTTCAGAACTTGGAAAGACTTGATTTAGCAGGATGTAGCAGTATTTCAAACACGGGTGTAATGGTGATTGCAATGAGCTTACACAAACTCAGACATTTGAATTTGCGTAGCTGCAGATTGATTACTGATGATGGAATTGGATATTTGGCGGGAGTGGCGCAAGATTCAAAAGCTGGTCCTGGAACAAGGAATCTACAAGAGTTATCTCTGCAGGACTGTCATTTAAGTGATATTTCTCTGAGTAACATTGCTAGAGGTTTACCAAAGCTTGAAAGTTTAAATCTCAGTTTTTGTGGTGGAATTTCCGATACGGGAATGATAAGTTTGTCAAACATGCCACACTTAAGAGAACTTAACTTACGAAGTTGTGATCATATTAGTGACCTTGGTATTGCTCATTTAGCAGAAAAAGGCATGCATTTTAATTTGTTAGATGTAAGCTTTTGTGACAGAATTGGAGATGGTGCACTGGGGCACATTGCCCAAGGAATGGAAAATTTATCAAGCCTTAGCCTTAGTTCTTGCCAAGTAACTGATGAAGGACTGGAGCGTCTCGTGAGAAACTTGCGTAAGCTGACCACGTTAAACATAGGACAGTGTGTCAGAATAACCGATAGAGGATTGACATTAATCGCTGAAAATCTCAGACAGCTCAAATGTATAGATCTTTATGGATGCACAAAAATATCAACTGCTGGATTGGAGAGAATCATGCAACTTCCAAATTTAACTGTTCTGAACTTGGGCTTGTGGCACAAGAGATAGCACTGTATGAATATGCTCGGTGTTGCATCACGAAATACTGTATTTTTTATAAATCATGTGAATGGGATTTGGGCCTATGAGGAAATCAGTGCTCCTAAAAATAGTGGATTATCTTATGGAATTGCACCAGGGAGAAATTTTTTGAGTCAGCTGAAGTAGACCATATGGACAGAAAGCTACATTGGAAGATGTTTATCCACAGAGAAGATGAACCAAAGGAGAATTCAGTCAAAATCAAATCAAACTAATGTTAGCACATATTGTCACTACTGGAGAGAAAAATACATTTTGCATTTTCAGTCACAATTTCACCTTTCTTAAAAAAATAAGTTGCAAAAAAAAAAATAGAAGAATGATTATAATGATAGAGGACTTTATGATTCTGAATAATTGGAGAATCTGATTCATAACTAAGGCAGAAAATATTTTGCACTTGATTTATGTGTTGTTTTAGCTGGTTACTTACAAACTTCCAGATGTCCTTGAGTTTAGAACACTAAATTTGTGATGATTTTATTTCATGGGGATTTAGGTTTAAAGAATTATTCAACTAAATACCTAACCATTCAGTTAGCTTGGGCGATATTGATCATTATACTATATCGATATATCATCTAAAAAATATCGTTATACATGTAATCGAAATATCGATATTCAAATTATATATTGTTTTATCATAACTGACTGTCTGAAACTTTGATATAAACAAAATAATTAACTTTTTGTGGCTGTTTTATGAAAACACTTGGATGCTTGATAGTCATCTTTACCTTTTTAGTAGTCCATGTATCATGTATTATCTCCTGAGAACATAATCGATAATACCGTTATATCGATATGACACTTGAACTCATGGGTCAAAAAGTATTTTCAATTACATGCAATCATTCCTAATTCCTAAGAAAAACCCACTTTACAACTAACACTACCATTTATAGGAAAGAAAGACTGGCAGAAGAAAGAATAGCTCCATGACGCAGAACTGTAGATGTACCTCTTCATTTGACGTTCAAAGTATTTAAATATATTTAGACGTTTGGAGGCAACATAAACTAAATTGCTTTCAAATCTATTCAAAACTATCATAGTAGCAAAAAAGTTCCAAAAAATTAGTGAACCAATGACCATTTTACAGTGGTATTAAATCGTGGGCATCAATTTGCATATTTTATGCAATCAAATTCTTGTAGGAATAGACTTTGCTATCAGTTTTAGTGACTAAGATTTGGAAAAGAAATTGCAGGACTACAATGATTTTGAGCTGTTTGCCCAGCAGTGTTGGAAATATACAAAAAAGTTAATCGCCAATCATTTATAAAACTTTGCGAGTAAATCTGATAAAACTAGTATTTCCACTAGCCAAGTATTTTTAACTCCTCACCAACACTTTTAAGTGAAATTTAAACTAATGTTAAAACATAGCAAGACATCTCAGATGCATGATAAAACAACGAAGGTACTAGAAATTAGGGTAAAAACAAATATCAACATACACATACTTTGGATTGTTTGGAACAATTTATTATGAATACCAAAACAAGATTTTCACTCACCATGGCTTAATTAAGTGTGGCAAGTACCACAGTCTTTTTTTTCTGCTTGCCAATGGCGAGCAGGCGAGTGGTTTTTCCAACCTGTGGCCCAGTCATACGTCACAATTTTTGCATGAATTAAAAATTTTATAAATACTTTCAAAATTTGAAACTGATCTGCATCATTTGCTCAGACTTCATGATGTTTGAACTAAAATAGGAATTGCTATATGTCCATAGTATGTCTTTTGTTGAGATCTAAAAGTAAGGTCTATACTGGGAGTCATTGATAGTCATGATCGTTTAAGTTTTTAACCATATTTGGAAAGTAAGCTTTGAAAGACGAATGTGTAAACTAAAATGAAAGGTTGATGGTATTATGAAATACTTCAAGTAAAACATGTATCAGTCATAATTGACTTTACTTTGGTTATTAAACCATTGGTGAAAATGGGAGGGGAGAGGTCTGTGTAAGAAACTTGACATTGGAGTTGTGGGAGATCATTTCTTGAATGGATCTGTAGTACGGAGTTCGACAGAATCTAAGGTTCCGGGGGGAAAACGGTAGTTCGCAGGAAGAAACATTTTATTCATAAAAAAGAAAACAAAACCCAATGAATTCAATATTTGCCAAACTTCCAAATTGTTATGTTATTTTAAAAAATAAAGAAGAGAAAAGAGTGGAATAAATAGAAAATAAAAGCAAATGACAATTTATTGCACTTTTTCTTCTGCAAGCTTTCGCAGCAAGATTTGGGCACATTCAGTTGGAACCGCAGGAAATTTTATTATTAAAGGAATATTCCCATGTTTTTTTTGTAACCTTTCATAAAAAAGAGAACAATTTTAGAAACAATTTAGTACAAAAATCATGTTGATATGTTATTCCTTCCAGGAGATATTCAAATTTTAGGGTTCTCAAAAAATGCCAATATACAAATAGAAAAAGGCTCAGTATGACATCACAGCAACACATTCTCCCACAAAGTTTATGTAGTTCATTAAAATCTATCATCTTTTTCAATTAGTAAAACCTGCTAGAAAAATAAATTGATGAAAGTTATATATATATATATTTATATATATATATATATATATATATATATATATATATATATATATATATATATATATATATATATATTATATTGTCAAATATACCCTACTTCAATCACTTTTGGAAAATTGTTTTTAGTCATACAGAAACAGCCAATTAACATTAAGAAAAATACCTAAACATTTGCGATGGAATTGTCTCTATGACATCGTCAAACATGAATTCATCATACTGTACAAAAACTTAAACATGCAATTGGGAATTCTTTAAAAATCCATATCTCCTGAACGGAATATGATATCAACCTGATTTTTTTTACCAAATTGGCTCTAAAAGTATAATCTTTCAATTAAAATTTTACAAAAAACCATAGGAATATTCCTTTTAAATTCAAACCCGCTGTAGTAAGGGACAGCACAGGTAGGTACAGTACTGTAAACTAGCAGCAACGAAGTGTTTTGTTTTCAGTAGTGACAGATTTTCTTTCTGTGACTAACAAACCTTTATTCTGGATATGATCAATTTGGCTGAAGTCTACCATTGGGTGTTACCATCTATTCTTGTCTCCTACCTAATCGTGTAAACTGAAATTTTGTCATTACTTCTTTGAATGAGATTATCGTACAGAGTTAGAGTTAAACCTAAAAGTGCAAGGAATGTATTTGCTTTAGAATTATAGAGCACTACGAATCATGTGACCAGCAATGGTAACATTATGGTTGTACACGTTAATGTTGTACTGTAATACAGTTTGCATGTTTATTGGGCCAAGAAGATTTGATAAGATCTTGAATGTTTGACTAGTATGAAATTGTTAATTGATTCCTGATTTCTGTCATGGCATAGGGCCACTTGTGGTAGTATTGATAATGTATTGGTACACCTGAACTTAATTGTGGGCTTAAGAGTCATACAGGGTGGAGGTATGATACTAGTGAGTCTATGGACTGTATAGCTGTATTCGTTGAAGTGGGTATATGCTAATTAAATCCTTTCCAGCCCATAAGGCCAGTACACTATTCACAATAGGTTATATGTTTGCTACAAAGATTCATAAATATTTAATAATTTTTGTCACACCTGAACTTTGATGTAATCTTGTATTGTGATGGATTACATGTATTTGTTGGTGGATAATAGTCAGAGCTGGACTAGCCTGCCGATCAATCAATCTTGGATCGGTAGGCTGCTGGCCCAGAGGCTGGCCATAGGGGAGGTTGAGGCTGGCCGCTTGGTTAACCATGGTAGAAATAAATATAATATGAGCCGCTCTTCACTTCAAAATTGGAGGTCAGTCCTGCACCTTGATTGGTGGAATGATTAGGGCCAGTCTGCCCCTGATAGTAGTCATGGCATCAACTTGGCAAGTTAGAGGTCCAGGGTTGAATTCCCAGTGGGTCTTCATTCACCAGTGCTTCACCACAACTGGTTGATCGAACGGATTATTAAGCTTAGACATCTCTAAAAAACCGTGGCTGTTGAGAAGGGATGTTAGAGGAACTAAATCTTACCTAGCTAGCTAGCATTAAGAAAATGACCCTGTAATGCCCTAAAGGTGTGATAACCATTAACTCTGTAAAACAAAGGCTCATTCTCAGATGTTCTCTAAGAAGGGAGCCTTCTATAAATGATAGCTCCTTGTTGTAAACAAAGGCTCGTTCTCAGATGTTCTATAAGAAGGGAGCCTTCTATAAATGATAGCTCCTTGGTGTAAAACAAAGGCTCGTTCTCAGATGTTCTATAAGAAGGGAGCCTTCTATAAATAATAGCTCCTTGGTGTAAAACAAAGGCTCGTTCTCAGATGTTCTATAAGAAGGGAGCCTTCTATAAATAATAGCTCCTTGTTGTAAACAAAGGCTCGTTCTCAGATGTTCTATAAGAAGGGAGCCTTCTATATATGATAGCTCCTTGGTGTAAAACAAAGGCTCGTTCTCAGATGTTCTATAAGAAGGGAGCCTTCTATAAATAATAGCTCCTTGGTGTAAAACAAAGGCTCGTTCTCAGATGTTCTATAAGAAGGAGCCTTCTATAAATAATAGCTCCTTGTTGTAAACAAAGGCTGCGTTCTCAGATGTTCTATAAGAAGGAGCCTTCTATATATGATAGCTCCTTGGTGTAAAACAAAGGCTCGTTCTCAGATGTTCTATAAGAAGGGAGCCTTCTATAAATAATAGCTCCTTTGTGTAAAACAAAGGCTCGTTCTCAGATGTTCTATAAGAAGGGAGCCTTCAATAAATGATAGCTCCTTGGTGTAAAACAAAGGCTCATTCTCAGATGTTCTATAAGAGGGGAGCCTTCTATAAATGATAGCTTGGGGTGTAAAACAAAAGGTTCATTCCCAGATGTTCTCTAAAGAGAGAGCCTTCTATAAATGATAGCTCCTTGGTGTAAAACAAAATTCATTCCCATATGTTCTTTAAGGAGGGAGCCTTCTATAAATGATAGCTCCTTGGTGTAAGGCAAAAGTTGGTTCTTCTTATAAAACATTTTATGGTACGGGTAAATTTTAAGGTGTACATAAAATATGCTGCTTATGACCATTCACAGAAGAATTGAGCTGAATACAGTACAGTACAGACACAACCTGGTCATATTTGACATGGGGTACCTGTTAGTAGTCTTAACTTTTCGTTTTAAGATTTAACCATGCACTAAAATTTAATCTAAGCTACAACAAGTATAACATGTACATGTGTATATAGCAAAGTTTATTTTTTACTAATATGTACAGGCAGGACTTGTTGATTGTATATATGTTATGTCTGAACTACACAATGTGCCTGTTGGAAGAACTGTATTTTTAATACCACAAAAGTATTATTCCATACCTCTTTTACATGCATGTTTTTAATTGATATTTTTAAAGTGCATGAAGTTCTGTGAATAATGTTTTAAATTATAACCTTCATGGCTGAGAAGCTGCCATATGTTAAACAATAATTTTAGGAGATTTTCTTGTATCTTCAATATAATCTGTATTGTGAAATGACTGATTAATTTGTATTCCTTCATTTTCTCTGTTGTAACATATTGTTCTGTAGTTAGATATGTTTCTTGTACTCTTGACCTAATAATTTAGATTATTATATCCCCATCTCATGGTTATTGTAATGTTCTAGAAAATGTGTGTACAGCATCTTTAAGATCAGTTCGTTTGATCAATTTTCTTTCAAGTTTTACTTTTGCTGCTGTGTATGGCAAATGTATGGAAGTATGAAATGCCAGGTTTTTTAGTTCTGTTTACTGAATATTATTAAAATTTGAAACTATTTCTTGATAAGTAAAATAATAAATGCAAAATTTTGGATTGTGAACAAAGGCTAAGTGAGTTAACTTTGATAATCACCATTCTTTCTCAGCATAACATACAATCTAGAGGGAAGGTGAAAGATAATGGAGGGGGAGACTGCCAGGTATAATGCGGCTTGGGATGGGAGAAACACTGGTTATTAGGTTGACAGTGTGATGGTTGTAAAGTGCTAGGACAAGAAGGGAGGGGTAACCCTCATTTAGAATTCTTCTTGTCATTCCCTTATCTTTATGGCTGATTACTCCCTCATCATGACAACATGGGACTTGGATATAAGCAGTGTACCATGCTGTCCACTTATGTCTAGGGTGGATTAATCTTGGGGAAGGGGGTGGGGGAGCTCATAAGGCACAAAAGTAAAGGTATTTCTTAGATAAGTTTTCATAAGCCTAAATCCTGTCTTAACCAATTATTCCATATACTTGAAGAATATAAATGGCCTGTGTTTGAGTGGATGTAAACTGTTAAGAGATATTGTAACAATGAAGTAGTACTACTGAACTTGACTGGAGGATTGAATACAGAAGCTGTAGAAATTTCTCAATTTGGCAATCTGTTTTTGATGTTTCGTGTTTGTCTAGCAGGCCACATTTTGATAATGGAAGTATCATAGCTGTACTTGATTTGTACTTTTTTTTTTCAAATTCTAACATGATGCCAGTGGGTATTAGGGTTAAAAGGAGTGGGTTTGATATGTCTGAGGTTGACATAAGGTTTTAACTGTATTATTGCATTACTACTTTTTGTCTTTGTCAAATGGTCACAAGAGAAAAGGAAGTCAGTATGTTGTCTTCCACATATCATGCAAAATATATCATGAATGACCTCAGTAGGAGGTTATTGAGCCCTGGAACCCATCATGTCAGCTGCTTGCGATACCAATTAATGTAGAAAACTACAGTAATGGTAACTACAGTTATGGTATTTCACATGGTATAACCAGGGATGTGGTCTCCCAAGGATGTACAAACACAAGGATGTGTGTAGAACACACATCCTTGGTTATACCCATTAACCATTGGAGGTATTCTGGGACATTTTCAAATAGCTTATCTGCTGCTCAATGTATGATTAATGCATTGCCTTAGAATATGATCATAGATTTATGAGTTTATGTGCAGTATACATATGATTAAAGGCCTAAAAAACTTTTTTAAGGGAGAGGGGTGTTGAGGTGGGGGAGGGGTGTTGAGGTGGGGTAGGGGGAAGAAGATTTCAATAAATCTCATACTAATCTGGCCAATTTTACCTGTGGTTGTTACTTATTCTTGAGGTTTTGGTTTTAAGTAACATAGTGTAGGTTTGAATCACTCTTATAAATAAACCACAATATTTTATTAGACAAGCTAAAGTCAAAGTGACAAGTGGGCACTTGGAAAGAACCCCAATACTGCCATTTAGATAAATCTGGTTTCAACATTCATATTTGGCCTGTTTTTGAGAATTTTGACTGCCACTCTGAGGCAAAGATACCACCAACATTTGTTTTGTCGGTATGGTTGGTATGGTCATCAAAAATGACAAAGCTACTGCAATTAGCATTGCCATGTGTTATTCTAATTTCATAAGATAGTTCAAAGTAGTGTGGCTAAAAAGGGGATGTGTGTTACGATTTGGCCTATTTTGTTAGCTTAATTTATATGACAGTTACTTCAGGGTAGCGTATCTCCATAGAACTGTTAGCCCCATGGTATCCCTTACAGTGGGCATCCATATCATTCATTCGGAAAGAGCTATTAAACAGAATGTTTAGCTTTTTGTATTATAAATTAATGCCATTATGAAGTTTTCATCATCTTTTAAAACATCCATTTTAATATTTCATGTTCGAATAATGTATTAAATCGGGTAATTAATTGATTTGAATAATTAATGATTTAATTATGAACTAATGATTTAATTGATGTAGTTATACGTTTTCTCGTTTAATTGTTTTAATCATGAGATTTGACAGAAGAGGTTTTTATATATCAGTAGTTAGACCATAATATCATTCAAATTTATTTTCTTAAAATTTTATGCAGATATGTATTAATCAGATTGCATTTCTTTGTCAACCCTGCTTTAGTATCTTTGTAGAAGTTAATAAAGCTTGATACAAGAACAAAATATAGAGCAGATCTAGTGTGTTCTTTCCCTTGATTTTATTACAGACAGATTTGCCCTTATGATAATGACACACCAGGGTTGGAAAACATACAACAAAAAAAGTCACTCGTCAATCATTTATAGAATTTGGCAAGGCTTAGATGAGTGTGGTGAGTACCACAGTATATTATAATATTTCTACTCTCCTACTCAGACACAGGCGAGTGGTTTTTCCAACACAGCCACACTCGATGGAGTGATTTTTATGCTAATTTATGAAGGTTTACGAACACCTAGATGCATGTGAATAAATTTACAATCTGTGCCGTCAAGAAGAGGGTGTCCCCCAAGGCAGTATCCTCTCCCCTACTCTCTTCAATATCCAGATTAACACCAATACTGATTATCAATACTGATAAATCGGCTATAAGACTGGTGAACCATAATGGGTTTAAGTTTGCTAAAGACAAAACTGTTTGCAAGCATGTTTGCCACTCCAACAATCTCCATTCCAACCTCACGCTATTTGGCAATAGCATTCCTACAGTCGACCCCACTAGATTCCTGTATTTAAAACCTAGACCCCAAGCTCATCTACAAGCAGCATATCAACAACCATTACACCCTCCCAGTGGCGCAGAACTGGCGAGCCCCGGTGGCAACGGTGGCGTGGCGCAGCCCGGTGGCGCAACACGGTAGCCTTTGGTGGCGCAGCCCCGGTGGCGCAGCCCCGGTCCCAGCGCAGCCCCGGGCGATTTTCATAGCCCGGTCAGGCGCAGCCCCCAGTGGAGCAGCCCCCAGTGGAAGCCAGAATTTTCATATTGAGGGGGGAGAGGGGAGGGGTGGTTTAGAATTGAAGCGACACGATATTTAGTGGTGTAGTTGAGGTAACGTTGAAAGCGCTAGACCTGTCGGTGTGGGGTCCAGGGCCCACGCCCGCTTAAGGGCCCCTGGTGGGGTCCAGGGGCGAAGAACTCTCGCAAAATCGACATATCAAGGGCAAAACGTATTTCACAAGCATAGTAAGAAGGTGTATCATACACGTCAAAATTCATGTCAAAGAGAGCTATAATACACCATATACAAAACACAAAATCATGAAAACGCATGTGGAAATATGTTTTTTATGTTTACGTTTGTACATGGTTAGATTTATCGTCACTCTTTGAAATATATGAGTTGTCTAAAAGAGAGGTTATTAATAATTTACTACAAACTTATGTAAATGTTGTCAAACTTCTAAAATGAGCCTGTTATGCATCATGTGCACTCCGACACCAACCTCTCCCTCCCCCCTCTCTCACCCCCCCCCTCTCTCGTTCTGTCTTAGTTCATGTAATTGAATACAAAATTGCACACAAGTTTGATATATTATTACCGAAGAACCTTTTTCTCAGAAAGAGCCCTTTTGAAATCTAAAAACATGATAAACACCTGGAATGTCAAAGCTTGTTGAACTGACGGCACCAATCTGAAGCGACGGATTAAAATATGATTAACATATTAGGGGGGGGGGGGGCAATCACTCCCTCGCCCCCTTCTGGCTACGCCACTGCACGCTCCTCGACATATTCAGGCTCACCATTTATGCCAAGCTAGACTACGGCAACATCGTCTATTGCACCACCAACAACGAAGACACCCTCAACACCATCTAGAACGAAGCCCTCGGGCCCTGTATGGGCGCCTACAAGATTTTCCCCATCTCTAGCCTCCATATTGATGCCAATCAGCTCCCCTTCCTTCTTAAATGTAAAAAGCTCAGCCTCTCCTATGATCCTTGCAAACATCCATAATACCGTCTACAACCTCATCAGATATCCTAAGGTGTAAAACCCTGCCCTTCCCTATCGGCCTTCGCATCAAGCCCGACCTCCACCTGCTTGACATCAGCCTCTCTACTCTTGCCACCTTGTGGCCTTCTTTTCCCCCCATGGGCCACTCGTACGCCTTCTATCTATCTGAGATTCTCCAATTACAAGAAGGCCCAAACACACCCAAACCTCTTCATCAATCTCCACAACCAAATCTAACACTACCTCTCCAACTATACCTCCATCTACACCGATGGTTCTAATGAAGATGGCAAGACAATATCTACTGAGGTCATCCAGTCAATCTGTACTTTCTTCCTTACATAACCTTAAATGGGAATACCCCACCACCTATCTCATCCTTTGTAAACTCCTTTCACCCTCCTGTGCAGGAAAGCATCATTTTCTTCTAGATACACAGTCACGTGGGCATCCCTGGCAATGACAAAGCCGAACGCAGCTGCCAAACATTCTCTTCCTACCCACCTCCCCCAAACACATGCTGACATCAACGCTGAAAACAAAACAACATTCAGCCTTCCATTTCCACCAACCCCACTTCCCACAACCTCTACTCCCCTCCCCACCTCTCTGCAATAGCTGTTACGAGTCCCGCACAGTCAAACACATCATCATTGACTATCCTCTCTTCACCAACCTCAGAGCTTTCCTCAATCCCTTCAACTCTATTGCCGAGCTCTTCTGCAAAAACTCTGTAGATAAAATTATCACATTTCTTCACCAAACCTGCTACCTTAGGCTACGGGACCTTTTTCATTAGGGGGAGGGGGCTGAGCTGGCCATTCTACCCGAGAATTTGCCAAATTACTGCCTGATAAATGCCAAGCTTTCTGCCGAAATATCCCGATATTGTCAATTTTCTGCCTGATTGGGGAAGGGCGTGGGATCAGCCCCTCGCCCTCACCCCATACGCTTATGCCTGCTACTATAGCTAACTAAATCTAATTTATCTTGTCCTAATCTTCTCCAGACTTTTACTTACCTAATGCACTCTACTCAAAAGTGTGTGTGTGTGTATGGGAGGGGGTGGCAAAGTCAAAAGTGTGAGGGGGCGACAAAATCACGCTAAAATGCAAACAAAAGATGGGGGTGGGGAAAGTGCCACCCTCCCCTCAAATCTCCCCTATGCTTCTGAGCCAGTGAAGGCTCATTTAAAGGTATATGGACAGGTAGCAACCATGCATAAATTGATACAAATGACCTTCATAAACACTCACCACAAACACTTTCTTACAAAATCGATGTGAAAAGCCAGCTAATTTTTAGGTCTCCAGACGTATGCTCATAACATATTGGTTTTTTTGTTACGTGAGGATAGGACACTACATCACGCAAACTACTCTGATTGAATGACACATAATGGTATGATAACCTGCTGACCTGTAGAAATTCTCCATTAACTTTCCTTTTGCTCTTCCCCAATCGTTTACTCACTCAATAAATGAAGCAAAAGTTTTTTAAATTACGTTTATCGGTACCATTTTTGTACAATCATGTTACGCGGATTCGTAATTTTGTTCCAAAAATAGTTGTATACATGCACTAACGTTATGTGAAAGCTAGTTACAGTCAGACAGTGTACGACAGTAATATTTACAGCCTTGTGTAACGAGTTGGCAGATCATAAAGAAATAGGCCTACTGGAACTAAACTTGAATCGATATTTCCTCTTTATCCACAAGAATAGGTGTGAAAGAAACAATATATATATATATATATATATATATATATATATATATATATATATATATATATATATATATATATATATATATATATATATATATATATATATATATATATATATATATATATATATATATATATATATATATATATATATATATATATATATATATATATATATATATATATATATATATATATATATATATATATGGTAAAGTCGCATAATTTTGTTTCAAGACTTTATATGGTCGCCCCTACCCCTTCCTTGTTAAGCAGATAAAAAATTCATCATCCATCACCACAGGTTAACTCACCAACAAGCTGCAGTGTGTTCATTTCACAGCTGACAGACTGAGTGGATGGAGAAATCAGAAATATAGTGCCTTGCTTAACTGCTTAAGATCACGAGTTAGAGTCAACCATTGGAGTACAAGTCTGTGACACTCAGTGGCGTAAATACTGGGGGCAGGGGGTTACAACCCCACTTTCGGTCAAGCTGACGGTAAAATTGAAGACCTGTCGGTAAATCAAGGTCCATCAAAGACGATGAAAACTTTACCAAACAGATTGAAAAACTATAATGGCACTCGTTCTGCGATTATTTATTTTTTTTGCTTTTTAAAATTGTTGATGTTATTTGGTTGTGAGGGCTCTGAATGTGGAATATCCTCCCCCCCCCCCTCTCCTCTTTAATCAAAAGGGTCTACTGACGCCACTGGTGACACTCCTACTGAAGTATCTATGGAAATACCCATGAACAAAAGACAAAGAACGAAAAACAAATGTTGGGCATACTTCAAAAGCAAGAAAAAAAAATCTTGACTGCAAAGCCTCAGATTGGTGCATGTATAAGTAATAAGTAATTAATTCTAAAATTCCATTGGTGCCCAAAGCTACATAACTCATCGGCCTACGTTAATGGGTTCATATATGATTGACTCTCACGAGGCCCAGAGAAAAAGAGCCAAGGGGGAGGGGTGGGAGCCAAGAAGAGTCACAGAGGCCAAAATTAAGTAAAAATATAACCCACAATATTTGATCCTACTTTGCTAAATTTGTTGGAATTTTAACCAAAATTGGGGCATAAAGAAAATCACTTGTGCACACAACATCTTTTTGTGACGGTCATGCTTGATCTGGACTGGTGGCCCTATCTTTTAATGCTGCACACTAAACACAGCTTAATATTTAGATGTTCCAAACTTATGGTACAGTATAAGCTTGCAAAAACACTTCAATTAATTGGAAATTCGGTCTGACATCGTACGTGGATGCAGAGGGGGGTGGGGAAGGGGGTGGGGGATTCTGAGATTTTTCCTGATGCTACCTTTTTACCATGAGATAATTCTGAATTTATGATTTATGAAATATTATGGCGACAGGATGAGCTAATAAAGTATTCAAATTCCTCATATCTTCACAAGAAATTGCTTAAGTAGAAGTTGATTGCTCAGTCAAGTATTGAGTGACAGTTGAGGGACCTATAGACTGGAAGAGAGTTGAAATTTGTTTTTTGTTGGATGATTTCATCTCGTATATGATACGAAGATATACGATATTTGTTTTCACTTGTTTTTCTTACAAAATTGTCTGGAGTCATATCCCAATAATCTTTAATCTTTAAATTTAGAGCATTTGTATATGTTAATTCCCTTCATAAGAAATTTTACAAACATTTTTGGAACAATTATTTCTAGTAATCACTTCTTTTATTGATATATAGAATGTTGATAAATATGGTTGAAGCGTATGTGAAAAGGAGCATAAATGGTTAACATGTGCAATATTAATAATATATTCACCCCTGGTCAGTTTTTGACCGAAAATCTTCTAATTTGGATGAAAAATCTTTAAATTTGGACCAAAAGTCTTCAATCTGAATATTGGACGCACCCACACCACTTACTTTGTGCTTCATGCCCGAATATTAAGATATTCGCGTGCGTGAGCCTACTTTAACTGCTTATTTTGACCACTATAAATTTGCGGCACTTTTTTCCATAAACCCGTCAGCCTCTCAGAAAATTTCTTTAATTTCCGGGCAATTTTCTGGATATGTCCTTCTTTTTCGGAAATGTTTTCTTGTTCAATTTTCT
>JAIGNY010001982.1:277500-397500 GCA_020152595.1 Chiridota heheva
AGCGTTATAATACTACAATGATAGTCACCAATGAAAATTACTGAGAAAAAAGAAGAAGAAGATGAAAGGAAAAAGTCAAAATAAACGATTCTACTGGGGCTTGAACTCACGGCATGATTTGAAAAAAAAAACGTTACTTGCGATCGCCTCAAGCATCTGGGCTATCTTGTGTGGCGACCATTCAGGCGTTTTAAATAACTATATACCTTGCAATACGACAGTACGAGACAACGAATCGCGCAGCAAAATTTCCACCAATCAAAAAATTTGAAAGGAATTCTAAATATTGTGCACATATGACGATATCGCCTCTTTAACTGAGGTGAGGCATGCATGTACCCGCAAACTTTGGGTTGAATTTCCTTGTCATACGGAATATTTTTGGCATTAAATTTATGAAGGCTCTAAAGATGACAACACAAAAATTCGAATCAATTCATTTCTTTCATTCCTAAATTTCAATCAGGGAAAAACTGATTTTTTACAGAATCATTTCTATCGGAAGATCGGTGCTAGCCTCCCTGGGGTGGGTTGAGATTTGAGACATTCGTCAGTATTAATTAAACTAGACGATTTGTTTATAAGGCAATTTATACGACATTTCTTGGAATCCATCTGTTGCGAACTTCTCACTCGGTCATCACGGTCCAACTACCATTCTGGACAGTAGCGGCGCCAGGATTTTGGTCATGGGGGAAGAGAGGTGCAGTTTTGTCTCATGGTGGCAAAGCCTGTAAATCGGTTAAAAGATGTATCTTTACACAATTTTCTGGTAGGGGTGGGTGGGAGTGGGGAGGGCAAAGCGATCTCATGGAGGAAATTCCCCTATGCCTCAGTAACGCCGCTTTAGCAGGAAATTGATTTCCCCGGAGATTTTGTCCCCCGAACTATTTCTCCTAGGAGGTTTTGTATCCCCAGGGGATTTTGTCCCCTTTATAAAGGATATACTGTGAGCTGAATATGTCGAACAGTTTATTTTGACTGTCCGTATAGGGAGGACCAAGGGATGAATAATAGGCTTCGGTTATTGGAAACACATCTGACTCATAGAAAGAAAAGTTTTGTATAGCTTTTCGAACATTGTAATTAAAATATATATGAAATTAGTCATTAAATTTTCAATAAGGTTACGGCTATAGTTAGTCCCTTCCACTTTTATGTGGAAGTCAGGAGTCGGGATGCTATACTTTAGGGGCGTGCCATCAAATGACTGGAGAGGACACAGGGAGGATGGGGGAGGGGAATTATATATTTCCGTCTCAAAGTTTCTGTAAGTAAACTCATTCCGCCCGCCTAATTTTTCAGGATATAGATTTCTTCTCTACCTGTTATTAACCAACAATTGCTCTTCTCCTCAATTTAATTTTTGAACTTCTAATGTCTTGATTTTAAGCCATTTTGGGGCATCAAAAGAAGAAATCTTCAGTTTGTTTGTTTCTTTGATGAGGTTAAAGACACCAAGACAGCAATGGCAAATTGTGCCCTTGAAATCAAATTTGTCAGAGGAGTATGCGCTTGGAGAAGCTTCAAAGTGCGGTAGGTATAGGTATAGAAAGGAGAAGATTAGAACAAGATAATACACAGTTATGGTAGCAGTCAGTGGCGAGGCCAGAAAGTCCCCGAATATTTTAGTCCATTGGTTGAGATTTGTACATGTCGGTACATCTTGTAGGTTCACTTCCATTACGGAGTAATACTTTATTAGTTCTGTGCTACCAAAAACTCATGTTCATTTCTCTCGTTAAAAAAACGAGCGTCAATCGGAGCTGCAGTGCAGCGCACGTATGGCAAGCCGTTTTACTTTTTAATCAGTATTTAATAATATCATTAAATAATTTATGTTATCATTAAATAATCCATGATATCATGAAATAATTCATATCACAAATTTAAATTATTGATATCATTAAATATATTACTGATATTTTTAATTCAGAGAATTAATGATATCAAAAATTGAATTAATGATATCAAGAATTCAATTATTGATATCATAAAATGAATTAATGATATCAAGAATTCAATTAATAATATCATTAATTTGATTTAATGATATTATTAAATCATGTAATTAATGATATCATCAATTCAACATATCCTTAATTCGATTTAATGATATCACTAAATCAATTAATGTTATCATTAATTGAATTCTTGATATCATTAATTGTTTTTATGATATAACAAATTGAGTTCTTAATATCATTAATTCACTTTTTTGGGCGCAATTAATGATTGTCAGTGATGACGATTATGATTCGAAATGTCAGTTCATTCCGATCCCGTCGTCGATATCGCACCGTGGTCAACATGGAAATAGATCGTTTCTAACCATAGTGCTTGACCGTATTTCCCGAATATATCAATTATTTAATGATATTAAATACGGCAAGCCGTTTACTTTTATTCAGTATTGAATAATATCATGAAATAATTTACGATATCATTAAAGATTCATGATATCATATTTAATGATATCAATAATTATTTAACGATGTCATTAAATACTGAATAAAAAGTAAAACGACTTGCCAGAGCCGTAAGCCGTTTTACTTTTAATTCAGTATTTATTTTATCGATTTAATGACATCACTAATTGGTTTAATGATATCAATAATTTAATTTGTGATATCAATAATTCTTTAAAGTAATATCAATAATTCAATTAGTGATATCAAGATTTGAATTAATATCAAGAATTGAATTAATGATATCAGAATTCGAATTAGTGATGTCACTAATTCATATAATGATATGAATAATTCACTTAGTAATATCAATAATTCATTTAGTGATATCAATAATTCAATTAGTGATATTATTAATTAAATTAATGATATCAATATTTCAATTAGTGATATCAATATTTCAAGTAGTAATATCAAGAATTCAATTAGTGATATCAAAAATTGATCAATTTATGCTGTCAAAAAATACAAGCTTTTAATGATATCATAATTCAAATTAATGATATCAAGAATTCATTTAATGATATCATAAATTCAATTTTTGATATTAAAATCAGACTTGGCAAAGGAGATATCATTAAAGGAAATGCAGATATCAGTAATCATTTAATGATATCATGCATTCTAATTAATGATATCACGAATCATTTATTGATATTATAAATTATTTAATAACACTAAATAATTCATGATATCATTAATTCGAATTTATGATATCATAAATTAATTAATGATATCAAAAATTGTTTAATGATTTCATAAAATATTACATAATATCATTAAATGCTGAATAAAAAGTAAACTGGCTTTCACTGAAATTAATATAGGACATAACATGCGCTGAATATCCTCATGCACTAGTGTTCCAAAAATGAAACTTCAGAAACCTATTGCATGTATCATTGAATACAAGCTTAGGATAAAATGTCTCCCCCGGACTATTTTCCCTAAAAAATTTAGTCCGCAAAACAAAACCCCCTAGGTAAAATCGTCAGAGGAGAATTTTTTTTACGGGAGACGAAATCTCTGGTTACACCGCACCACTGATCTGTTAATTCTGGATAGCTATTTGGACAGCTTGAGACGTTGCGATAGGTTTTATAAGCATGCACAGTTTGCTCTCTCTCATCAAAGTGTACTGGAACAGGGAGTCAACATGTAGGTACCGTTAAAGATAAAGAATGAATTTTCATTTCCACCATCCTCTTAACAAGGATCTCCATTCGGTCCTGTACCTTTTTCAACAGTTTCCAAAAAGATATTTTTTCTCGGTGAATTAAGGCCATTCGCAAAAACTCTGATAAGTCAATTATTAATAACCACCGCGACGAAAGTGACATTCCTATGTATATGGAAGTAAAGAAGATGTGGGTGGTGAGATGGGATTACCGGCGATAGACGAGATTCCCTTTTAAGTTTTCCAAAACACAAAAGCATTCTGTCTAGAGCAGCGATTTTTGACACACGCTTTGCGTGTACGGTGATGCCTCTGCATTGCCCCATATCTGCCCATTTTTCTTCAAACACAAACAAATAAAACTGGCGACACCACTGGTGCCAATTAGCTAATAAGTACGCAAGGGGCTCCGACACATGGCGTCCAATGGGCGATTTCCCAAATTCGTCCTTCTCCTGCCCCCACCCCCCATCCTCCCTTATCTGAAACCCGTATCAGTGGCCCTGGACTACGGAAGCATTGTATGGGAATACAAAAAAATATGATTTAACATTTTACTATATGTATAGCAGCTATGGCAACACTAACCCGTCTTCTGGCTGACTGGATCACGGATAGCCCGAGGAAGGTCCCAATCCTCGGGCTATCCGAGGATTGGGACATGAACATGCCTTTTCTGGGGTGGGAAGTAGGAACAAAATGATATTTTTGTGGTCAAATCAAAGTAAGAGGTCTTCAGCTTGAATGAATTTACTACTCACGAAGAAATTTTCCACCTACCTCGGTTTTCTTTGTAACTACCATGGTTGATCTCCCTGCTCGAAGGTCTACAACTTCATACGAAAAGATGCTGAGTCAACAGGTCAAAGATAAAGATATTTCCGAATCAATCAACAAAATATTCCGGTCTTGTTTTCCATTTTCGTGTAAGTTTTAAAACAATTGAAGAAAAAACATCCGCTTATTCAGTTATAGACCTACTTCATTTCATTTCGAGTGAACCAAACCTGCTTAGGATTGGAACAGGTGAACCACAGAACACCCGCTATGAACAGATGAAAGGTGCCCTAAAGCTCCTCTTTGCTGACGTGAGGAATTTGATCTGTAAAGGTGTTAAAAAGTCATAAAAAGTTCTTTTCTAACAAAGTTCTAACAAATTATGAATATAAAAAATGGAAACAGTTCTCTAATGGAAAGGTAATTATTCAATTACACTACCCCCTTCCGCGTCGATCTACTTACAGGTGCACAAAATGTAAAGCATGTAGGTATGCCTTACACAGTTATGAATATACACTTGACTGCTTGAGTGCACCGCAACTGGTTATCAAACAGTAAAGGCCGTGGACATTGACTTGGTTGTTGATGTTATGTCTGTCCGTACGTCGTACCTGTGTTCTCGTCCGGGTCGTATTAAGCGTACTCTTCCATTTCGTCTATAAGTCCACATGACGAAGTGCCGCTAGGCAATATCCCTTTTTTCAAATTTAAAGGAAATATTTTTTCCATGATGAAATGAAGAGATCAAATTTGGAAGAATTTAAAAAAGTTAAACTTTCACCGAATTCATGGAGACAATTTATCAATCCTCAAAAAGGGATCCGCATCGGGGCTGATGTTCCCCGAATCGTGATTATAAAGATAAAAAGAGTGGACCTCCCCCCCACCCCTCGCCTCCTCTGGATCCGCTCTTGATGTTTCAATTTTGAAAGATTAAAATTCAGGAAAGAAATGTAAAGAATTTTATAAAAATTAAGGGCTGTCTTCCTTTTCGTAAATCACCAATTTTTGCACAAAAACTTTGATAAACCATTGAATTAATGTATTTTTTCAAAATTATACAACTTATGCACTCTTTAATCAGTAATGGGAGATACAAGGATTGTTGGATGTGCAGTGGCTCAGTGGCCAAGGAGTCATGCTTGTGTGCGAAAGATACAGAGTTCCAACTACCGTCGCAGTAGCACAATAGGTGGGAAGGGATTTGGGGGCCCCAAGCAATGGCACTGCGATGTTTGTTATGAAACTGAACCCCGTTTTAATACTTATCAAAAACATTAAACGTGAGTGACATTAATCTAGACTTTTAGGGATCGTATAGCCCTTGTTTGAGATTCCTTTATGGCTTTGATGATGTTGGTACTAATGATAATCGTTCAGTGTTATTGGTAGGTCTTTAACATTTGTTTTTGTTCGGAATCGGTACCACCCACAACACTGAAACAAATGCATATGGTGTGTGTGTACAGGGAAGAGGGGGCATATGTTTACTATATTTTGCGCACAAAATTTTGACTTAAATCTTTAAACTTGATGTCCATCAAAAAGATTTAAGCTGATTTATTTGTTGAGAATTTACGACACAGCCACAGTTAAGAGTCAGGGGCATATGGCATGTATGGGTGACCTCTTGGAGGGGAAAAATCCCCCCAACATTTTCCAGTTACAAGCAGAAACATTGCACTGGTAAATTAAATTTCCATGAAACATTGATTCTAATCGAAAAATCTCTTTTAAGTTTTGGGAAATGTTGCTAAATAAACAAAATTGCCCAACAATTTTATCAAATATTTGTTCAATTTGACACATTCTTTCAATTTTGTCTTTTTGTCAATTTTCCCACTTTACCTCTCAACTGGGCAGAAAGCATGCAATCGGTTAGGTAATATCCTGTCAAAGGGGGCAGCTATCATCCCTACACCCCCCTTCCCCCACACTTCCTACGCCTCTAGTCAGATTCAAACATGCCAAACTAAGATCAAAATGAAATCAGAGTGCTATAATAAATAGAGAGGTAAAACATGAATGACAAGTGGGGTATAAAAGAGAGGGAGGGGGTGGGGGAAAGGTGGGGGAGGGGTGATGGAAAGAGAAGAAGCTGATTTAGATTAAGCTACACAAAGAGTACATGACACTATGAAATGATTGTGAATTTAAATCATATTGAAATATTCAAGACTTAATTGTTTAAAATCTGTTTTTTTACATTACATACATAGATGATATAGATTCAATAATTACTAGCATTTAAAGCACAAAAGATGAAAAATCAAAGCTACTTGCCTTATAACATACTTTGAAACAAATACTAATAATGCACTTACGAGAAAGGAAGAAAAATAGACATTTCCGACATGTGAACAAGATTTTACAAAACAAATTTGCAGAGTACATACTTAGTAGACAACATACAATACACTGGGACTAAATATTTGAATATTACTTTGTGAATTACAGAACTCCTGAAAAAAACATCAGGTCTCATCAGCTTTTCAAGCAAATAATTCGAAGCTCTGTTTTTGTAAAAGAAAACAAGTTACAGTACCTTATTGCAAAGTTACATGAAGTGTTAATTCTCACAATCCATTTCTTTGTCATATACATTATAAATATGTCAATTTCAACAAAAGCGGTTTCTGTTGTCATTTGTCAAAACATTAACAGGTCTTTCTTAATTAATTTTCCCCTTCATACATCACAAATTTCCGTATATATTAAAAAACCCTGAAAATTTAACCAGCCATTAGTCAAAGACATGAACATATATTTTTCAAAATGTAAAGAATAAATAAGAAAATCTTATTGTCTTACAGGAAAACCTTTGAAGGTCCATGCTAGCAGGATTCTAAACAACGCTTTACTTCATTAAAGCATTCCATCAAAAACAACATTCTTTTTCAAGGCATTGTTGCCATGATACACATACAAGGCCAAATGAAAAAATAAAATAAAAAATGCAACGGGATAAATAGTCCTACCTGAATAAATTAAAATTCTAGCCAAATTCTGACTGATATTCATTCATTAATGCTGGCGACTTCCACACTTGTTTGATCTTTGACCTACTATGTGTAAACTGCCTTTTTCCTCCAAATTAACTCATCAATTTTGCCTAAATTCTGAGGTTTAATCAAACTTGAAAAGTCAGATGCATTCATGAGTAGTATTGAGTACTAATATAAGAGAAACTAGGCTAATTAGATTTTTTGAAAACTAGTGACACAAAAGAATACGCCCACTTTTCTTCAATGTGTCCCTTCGAAGAAACAAGTCGTTTTTTATACATGTAAATCATATAAATTATTCAAATTATACTGTCATTATCATATCAAATGTAATTTTTATGTATCTTTCTATTGGTAGTTACAAAACAAACACAAAAATTAGAAACAAGAAAGATGATATTGAACCAGAACCAAAAGATTTTGTGGTTCTGATGCTTTTTTCCATATGCTGATTGATTTGTAAGCTTTGTATTAACTGTCATGTCATTGCATATAATGAAATATATGTTCCATGATATTTATTAATAAGCCACGACCAACATGCCAGATCAATAAAATAGACGTACCTATTAACAACATTTTTATATCATGAACATCATCACTAGCTAACATCATATTTATATCCAATATGAAACAAAACAGTGATTGTTAAAATATGAGCATTTCAAGATTTTTACACTAAGCCCCACCTATTCATTAATATGCATAACATCACCACCAAAAACATTAGGGCACATCTACGGACCATGGGCTATCTGTGTACAATATATGATATGAATCCACTGTATCATTTTTGAGATAAGAGATATCGTGTTTACAAGCCCTTTTCATCAAAATCATATTAAGTCCCGCCCACTATGCATATTAATAAAGTTCAATGTTTTCATACCACGAACATGTACACACTAGCTAACATCATTACTGTACCATATATGAAACAAAACAGATATGCGGTTGTTAAAATATGAGCATTTCAAGATTTTTACATTAAGCCCATCTATTCATTAATATGCATGACATCACCACCAAAAATAATAGGGCACATCTACAGACCATGGTATATTTGTGTACTATATATGATATGAATCCACTGTACCGTTCTTGAGATATCCTGTTTACAAGCCCTTTTCACCAAAATCATATTAAGCCTCGCCCACTATGCATATTAATGAAATTTAATGTTTTTATACCATGAACATACACACTAGCTAACATCATAACTGTACCATATATGAAACAACAGAAAGGCGGTTGTTAAAATATTGAGCATTTAAAGATTTTTATATTAAGCCCTGCAAGAATTAATACTCGTTAATATGCATGACATCACCACCAAAAACAATAGGGCACATCTATGGACCATGGGCTATCTGTGTACCACATATGATATGAATCCACTGTACCGCTCTTGAGATATCATGAGATTACAAGCTCAGTGTCACAACATGCATGCATACACACACACACACATACAACCATATGCCATCATGACCACATAGGTTCCTGATGCTATAGCATCGGAACCACAAATCCCTAAAAGGATTAGTTCAATGGTCAAGCAAGTTCATTTCATATATATATATACATATATACATATATATATATATATATATATATATATATATATATATATATATATATATATATATATACATATACATATATATATATATATATATATATATATATATATATATATATATACATATACATATATATATATATATATATATTCATATATATATATATATATATATATATATATATATATATATATATATATATATATATATATATATATATATATATATATATATATATTTATATATACCTTTAATAGAAACAAAATGGTGAAGAAACTACTTCAATATCTTATCTCCACAAAAGTGACTGCTGTAGTAAGTCTACTATGGAAGGTTGGCACCCGCATTCTCACTTTCTTCACAATTGTTAATGTATTTTAAAGAAAATTTATCAAACTTTTTACAATTTTGAATTATTTTTCCTCACTTTTTTTTAAAGTAATAACTTATAATTACCTTCACTAGATTATGTTTTACTACTTTCCTGACATATCCAATGGTTTTTAAGCCATACAATCGCTGCAAAAAAATTGAATACATAAAGATTTTGAGGAATCTGAGGATGTGATGTCACTACTAGTCTGATTTCCATTGTATTTACACAAATGATGAAGACCTTTAAAATTGAATATCTCCTTAAGTGAATAAGAGTTTTGAATGGTTCATTCGCTACTATGTTTCTTTTGTAGCACTCTTGTCATATAAGATAGACTTGCTCTTGTCATATAAGATAGACTTGCTTGAGTACTAAACTAATCCAACCCACCACATCAATGCAAGGCTATCCTTCAAAATACTAACATAACTCATGGAAGCGGTCTCAATTACCTAAGTACTGACAAATAATACATTGTTATCTTAGTAAGATGGAAACATTGCTCTGTATTTCTCTCTGAAGCCCAATTTACACGATGTGGTAAAAACATTATCACCACAGAACCTAATAAAGCAATTTTTTCTTGATAATTAACATCTTAAGCTTTTTAACTGCGGACAGTACACAAGTTATTTGGATGCAAATTATCACAGGGATTAACACATGAATTAGAGTAAGTGTTTACTTAAATTTCTAAGAGTAGCTTGCAAAGGAAGAAATTAAAAAAAGGAAGTTTCATTCTGTCCTCTTTCTTGCTGGCGTTTCTTGAGTTCACTACTTAAATTAAGGTAAGGCTTTGAAAGGATCTTACAGCTTATTCCTTAGCCTGGTGAACTTTAATCCTGGGATTAGTTAAGACCTTTGGGTAACTTTACAGCATAGCTAGCTATGCACAACCCATATACAGACTATGCATAGCCCATGCGGACTGTGCTGGAGCAAGCAGTGCGCATCCCCTGATACAAGCACGCACAGCTCCTGTACAGGCAGTACACATCCCCTGCTACAAGCATGCACAGCTCCTGTACAGGCAGTGCACATTCCCTGCTACAAGCACACACAGCTCCTGTACAGGCAGTGCACATCCCTTGCTACAAGCACGCACAGCTATAGTGCAGGCAGTGCACATTCCCTGCTACAAGCACACACAGCTCCTGTACAGGCAGTGCACATTCCCTGCTACAAGCACACACAGCTCCTGTACAGGCAGTGCGCATCCCCTGCTACAAGCATGCACAGCTCCTGTACAGGCAGTGCACATTCCCTGCTACAAGCACACACAGCTCCTGTACAGGCAGTGCACATCCCCTGCTACAAGCACACACAGCTCCTGTACAGGCAGTACACATCCCCTGCTACAAGCATGCACAGCTCCTGTACAGGCAGTACACATCCCCTGCTACAAGCATGCACAGCTCCTGTACAGGCAGTGCACATCCCCTGCTACAAGCACACACAGCTCCTGTACAGGCAGTACACATCCCCTGCTACAAGCATGCACAGCTCCTGTACAGGCAGTGCACATCCCCTGCTACAAACATGCACAGCTCTTGTGCAGGCAGTGCACATCCCCTGCTACAAGCACGCACAGCTCTTGTGCAGGCAGTGCACACCCCCTGCTAAAAGCACGCACAGCTCCTGTGCAGGCTCCTGTCAAAGATTAAATACATTGGGGTCGCCTTAAGAGACCTGCTATCAGTGATACAAACTATCCTTCCAGAAACATTGGTCCCAGGGGAGCAGTGTTGATAGTAAGCACCAAAGTAAAAATTTCCTCAAAATAGTGTTAATTCCAGAGACAGAACTACTCACATTAACATTATATATTCATGACAAACATGCTTCAAACTAGGTAAAAAGATATAACAAAAAGACTTATCAAAATTTCCCAAATGAATGAATATATCACTGCATCTAAATAAATAACTACAGCATGACTAGTTCAGGACAACGCAAAACTACAAATCAAATAAGTTTATAATCAAGCAGCACACTCAACCTTGAGACCTTAGTAGAAGTTACCATTGTTGTGTACAAGATGCAAAATCCATATCTTGAAATCCTTAGAACATATGTTACGAATCACTGACAGAGGCAACAATCTTGTTTAAGGGGGGACAAAAATGCACACGGGACCCAAATAATTTCTTTGAAAACCAATTTCTTAATCACTTTGGACCCACAAACACAGGTCTGAAAAGCAAAAACAAAATTATCACTGATATGCTGCCTGAATTTGTGAAGGTGACAACAATAGGCATTCTCAGACTCCGCAAGATGTATACCATGACAGTAAATAATATCAATGAGGTAAGCCTTGAGGTAAGTTTGCCAAAGATCTGCCGAAATTGATAAACTTTCACAAACAACGTGGGATTACAGTTTGGGAATTTAAGCACACTTAATAACAATTATCATACAATATTTGATGAAAATAATCAAGAAAGAAGTATGAAACTGAAAAACACACTTTCCAAACATCTTTACCACTGATGACATCACAGTCTTTAGAAGCTGGTTATGACAAGGCACAAAATAAACCATACAAAATAAAAATGAAATTCATTCACAATATTTTAAATGTAATGTACAATTTACAATAAATCTACCATTTTCACTCCCCCTCCCTTTCTGCCATAATTTTTATACCACCAAACATATCTGCCCAGCTTTTACCCGATGTCTGCCCGGCCTTTATCTGAAATTTTCAACGGAAAATTAAAAGCATAAAGCGGAAATATTACACAGTTCAAACACATTTCATGTAGTTAAACAGGGATTGTCAAACCCTAAAACTTAAGGGTAGGAAACCAAAAAATACCTCATTAACACCAAATACAGAATGAAGACTTTTTTTGACCTAACAGGATTCCATTAATCCCTTCAGACTGACATGTCATCTTCTACCAATGGCTTCAACACCCATGTCGTCCTATCTCAATCTTATTCGACTCATCAATCCTTCAAACATTGACTCAGGGATCTTTTTGGCAAAATGGTATTATTATTTTTCATTCTTTCAAGAACAGTTTTCACATAAGAGGACATAAAACAATTTCTTTACCTCTTTTGATAACTCTTTACCAGAATCCATGACATTGCTGATGTAAACCATGTTCACTCCCAAACCAAGCACCTCGTCAGTTTGCTTTGTATTTTCAAGACTGTCTTTAGCATTTATAATCTGCACAAATAGTAACCTCTGGGTGATCAAACCACAAACCTTTGATCTCACAGAAGTGACAAGTCATACTGGAAAAAAATCCTAAAACATCTTCAAAAAAAACCTTTTGGAACAGAGGCCATTTCATATTTTGTCATCCGTACTATTTTTTATCAAATGTTATCACTTCAAGGATTTCCTCTTTGGTCCTCCATGGTATGTATAGGTCAGTGGGTGATATAAAGAGGGTGGTGGTGGTGGTGGGGGGAATTAATATACAAGTTCTCAAAATTGAAGAACAATTTTTCTATTTGTGATCAAGTTTTGACATGCATGTAACCTTTGGAATATAGTATGGATATGATTTTGTTCACTTTCAAGCTCCCCAATCATGTATGTACAAGCAAGGAGTATCTTAGAATTATTCATTGGACACCATGTGGTCACTTTTCCCCAAAGAGACCATATCTTTAGTGTGTCTCATAAGTATATTTTAATCAGACAATAGAAAAAGTCATACTCGGCATTTTTCTTTGAAAGTGGGCAGAAAAAGTAAAGTGATAGTTATGAAGGTTGTAAAATTGAAGCATGGCATTAACCTTTAAAATCAAAAAGAACAGTGTAGAAAAGGTTGTAAAAAGTTAGTCAGGTTTGTGAGTCAGGCTTGTGAAAAGCTAAGTTGGGCTTGTGAAAAGTTAAGTCGGGCTTGTGAAAAGTTACGTCAGGCTTGTGAAAAGTTTAGTCAGGCTTGTGAAAAGTTTATTCAGGCTTGTGAAAAGCTTAGTCAGGCTTGTGAAAAGTGTAGTCAGGCTTGTGAAAAGTTTAGTCAGGTTTGTGAGTCAGGCTTGTAAAAAGTTAAGTCGGGCTTGTGAAAAGTTAAGTCGCACTTGTGAAAAGTTTAGTCAGGCTTGTGAAAAGTTTAGTGAGGTTTGTGAAAAGTTTAGTCAGGCTTGTGAAAAGCTTAGTCAGGCTTGTGAAGAGTTTAGTCAGGCTTGTGAAAAGTGTAGTCGAGCTTGTGAAAAGCTTAAGTCGGGCTTGTGAAAAGCTTAGTCGGGCTTGTGAAAAGTTTAGTAGGGCTTGTGTAATGTTTAATTGGGCTTGTGAAAAGTGAAAGCAAAGAAGCCCAACTGGCTAGTGAAAAACGAATACTAATTTCAAGCCTTGCTCCCACCCATTCTAGGAACAAAAAATAGAGCAGTGAAAATCAAGTTGATTACTTTGTTTGATATTCTGCCAAGAACATTCTTAATTCATTGATGTTTGATGTTTTTACTGTAAAACTCAATTTGAGAATAGATGAACACAATACAGGTTACCTAATGCAAACAACAACCTGCTTAATATTCTAGAAACAGAACATGTCTGCCGGGATTACATATCTAGGTTGAATTATTTCAATATTCTCTGATGTAACAAACATTTATGCTTTGGGTTTTTTTACAGGAAAAATGTTACACAGGACGTTGTTGTCAAGTACAAACAAAAACTTCAGAAAACAATTTTTTGGAAAGAAATTCCCCATGGCTTCAATTGTATAAACACAATTTTTTTCAGGTAATAATTTATTTAAAAGAAACCTGCTGAAAAAAGTGCCTGACAAACACAATTAATTCATGGAGATTGTGTCATATGGTAACAACCATTGTTGTCGACTTGGGACTTATGATACAATTGTTGATCTAAATATACTAAATGTAATTCTTACTAAATTCCTATGTTAATCAATTTAAATTCTTTGTCATGTCTCTAGTATCTTCATTCATAAATAGGCATAATGTGATATATTGGATGTCATTAGTGAAATAAAACTAAATTCAAGTTTTCCAGGATTTTTTTTCTTGAGAGGAAAGGGTGAACATTTTCTTTGAAATACATAACTGAGTTTCGCTAAGTTATAAATGTCAGAAAATGTCCAATCAGAATGGAAGCACACTGGATTGACATTAAAAAACAATCTTTATGACATCACTAATCCAAAGACTTTTTGTATGATGTCATAAAACATTGAGCTAAACCAAATCTTTATGTCATGGAAAGAAGAATGCATATCAATAGCTTGGAATTTTCAGTTCCGGACTTGATTCAATGACCGGTAATAATGGGCTTGGTATTCAAATAAGTTGAAGAAAGATGATAGAAGCATTTCAGCCTTGCATCTTTAAAGCCATATCTATTAATTACCACTTTCTGATGAGGAAGTGGATGACACACTTACTGTATTTGGTATCTCTTATGTACCGGGACCAGGGAGGTCAAACTTTTTGGCATATAACAGCAGCCCACACAACATTTTAAAATATTTCTTGGGCTGGTTATTCAAGCAAGTCATTTATCATTCCGTACATTATCAGATTTTATTTTCCATACTTATAATTTTGATAGAGATTATGATATTAATTTGGCGAAAGATTGAAAAACAATTATAACAGTTTTTTGATATGCCTGTGATTTCATAGTTTTTCTTGCAATGTCACATAATTTACATACTTTCTTTCATAAAGGTATTTAAGGTGCCGTGAAATTGTTCAGTGTCTAGCTGATTTTTATCAACTTTTTTGTTGTTACTTTCATAATCTGTAGTATTATATTTCTATTTTGGTTTAGCTCAGGTTGTTTTGCCTGTCCATAGAACTTTAAATGTGGACGTTTTTCCTGTAGAGAGGAAAGGCATGACACCTTAAAGTAATGTACACCAACCTCTTTTCCAATTTGCTTTACTTCTGTAACTTGTTATAGCTTTACCTTAACTTTTACCCATAAAGTGTGCAAGCTCTTTCCTTTCAGTATGCTATCATAGGAGCATTAATAATATGCCCAACGTGCATCAGATAGAGGCATATTACACTCGCGCGTGTTGGCAATGTAATTAGAACGTAGCTGTGCCAGGACAAGCAAATAATGATATCATAATAAGATGCCCTTGCTCTGGATAGGCGTGTGATGTGCAACCGCCGATTTTGGCCAAAATCCGCGGTTGCAGTGCATACTAAACGGAAAGCGGAAGTACACGTCATGCCCACCTTTTAATTTCATTGGCTATAAGTTTCCCCCACTTTTTCCATGCTACTTAAGTCATCACATACTATATACATTCCTCTTTATTCTCCATTTCAGTTAATCCTAATTACTATGTCCTAATCCCTTTGGTTGTACCCAAGCAGAGCTTTCCTCTGCATCTTTGTAACTCATATTCTTTTTATATGTTAGAGAGTTGATTGTCAGTTTCTGCACGTTGTTGCATATAAGCAACATTATACTGGTTAATCAAAAATTAACAAATCTAAAATTAATATATCATTCCAGACATCAATCATTACAATCACATACATGGAAATACATATAATTTCACTGTCCATTGACTTTCATGGAGCAGGGGTGTAGCCAGCCTTCTGGATTGAAGAAGGAGGAGGGGGTGGTCGCCAAGGAAAAATATATGAATCTATTAGCATATTTTCTGGACCTTTTTACCATTGCCATTTTACGTTTTGGGGGGTCGTACCCCTGGCTACACCCATGTGGAGTAAATGAAGTATCCCTTTACCCAAAGAAGGCACAATGTTAATTGAATATGGATGTAACAAAATCTATTGGCTCCCATTTTTTATCCTATTATTATCATTATTAGTGTGGATATTTCTGACATGAATGCTTAAAAAAAAAGTTCTATCTTCACACCATTCCCCTTAAAGGTGAATATTCAGTATCGAAAATTATTACTATTTGTACAAATAATAACCATTTGTACCTAAAATGCAACATAAAAGATTATGCAGTTTTTGGCATATCACATTAGCACAAACAGTAAAGAGAAGGTTTGTTTTTCTCCAAGAATAAAATCATCTTCCCAATTTAGCTGAAATTGAAATCAACTTTTAAATATTGTCTCATAATCAGTTATAGTAACGTCACTTGGTGAAAGTCTCTTTAAACAGGCTCGAATGACAAGCTGCCATTTTTGCTTCTGAATAGCTGTGATAAGACAAACTATAATGCAGGTTTCCACCTGACTGGCAATACTTACATTCTACCAACAGTCTCACAAAATTCCCATTTTGGATCAAAATTTATTTCCTATATGATAACGATGATTATCTTGTATGTGTAACTAAATTGATTTTAATCTTAATTATATCAGACAGGTCTTAAAGTCAGTTAACCTTTGGAAGAGGGGGGAATTGCATCCCTTTTCCCTATGGTGAGCCACTCATGTACATAACCATTCATTCAAAAAGATGCCACATAGAACTTAATTAATTTCATGTAACAAATGGTATAAATATTAACTCAGCAGAAACTTAAAAACAAACGTTTTCACTGTCAAAAAAGAAAAAAACATCTGAGAAAAATCTAAAGACAATGAAATCCTCTGTAAATTCTCTGCAGCTTATCTTGATTAGCAGATTAGCCAACATATGACAAAAAGTAGGTCAAGTCAGCAGGCTGTTATCCATCAAGGGTCACATGAGACTTCCTACTTTTTCTTGTATTCCAAGAATAATTCTCCTTGACCAAAGTCTTCAAGTCATTTTCAATATCCTCATCTAACAATGAACAACTTATTATGCATTTCTCAGTGCATAATTTAAAACTTGTTTGTCTGATTTAGGTTAGAGCAATGATTACAACAATCACAAATTGTTTTAATATGCAAATATGAAGAATAAACACGAATAAAGAACAATTTAAACACTTTATTGCATAAGTCAGACATTCTTGCAAGTACTGTTTCTGTGTAATTGTACTCAATTGACAATAAATTGAACCAAACTGGGTCAAAAGTCAAATGAAGACATTCACACCTTCACAATACCATTCACATAAGCTTAATTTCCATACACCTCCAAGCTGGAACACATGATTAATGCATTGAATATAAGATAATTATTTCCAATGACCAATAATTAATCAATCAATAAATAAATGTGGCTGAATGATGCGTTCTTTGTTGTCGCCAAACAACATCAAGATATTGTCTCAAGACAACTGGAAGAAAACAACTGAGGAGAATTTCACTGGATAACATAATCCGTCATTCAAGGAAACCTTGGGAATTGACCGCGGGACTTCCAGGCTATGTATTCAATCCGCACCAAACTACCAATGAAAAGAAAGGAAAATTGATTATTGAAAATGAAATATCCTGTAAAAAGGAATAACATGCATATTTTTACAGACAGAATTATGAATTCTTGACCCAAATGAAATTGGAATCAAATAATCAAAAAGTAATTTTGTTCTTTTATATTTAATTTTTTATATTGTGAATTCAAGGTCATACATAACAAAAATGACAAAATGTATTATGGACATAAATATTTAAAATATGCATATTTATGACTTGCATATTTATGACATGCATATATATGACATGCATATTTATGACATGCATATTCATGACATGTATATTCATGACATGCATCATGCACACGGTTAACAATTTACACAAAATGATATCATAATGATACAAATGCACAAGTTTCAAAAGCAATAAAATAACATCTGAAAATATTTTTAATTATTATCATAATCCAAAAAAATATTATTATATCTTTAATGTCTTAATTTGTCAAAGAAAGAGTTTCAAGCGTGTTTGAATTGTGAAGTATGATAGATATAATCAGGGCCATAATTCTCCTTCAAAAAGTGTATGTGTGTGGTGGGGGGGGGGGGGTGAGGGGATAAAAATGGAGGTGGGGGAAGTTGCTCTTGTTCCTGCAAGACCCTAGAAGTGAAACTTCTCTGATGTGCATATGAGCAGTATGGTGATGACAAAAACACTACTTCAAGAATGTGGATTCACTCTCAACTCATAAATGGGACATCAGTCACTTCATTGTGAACATTAGAAAGTGTAAAGTGACAAGCAAGAAGTGAAACTTACGAGTTGATATTGATAGACAAAAAATATTTCAAATTTGCTTGGATATATAATACCAGTAACGACAATCATATTGCAAGAGTAACAAAATCTTGAAAAAAGAAAGTATGCTCTTCTTAAAATTGATGAAAGACTTGTACTGATGTCAGAAGAGTAATATGATTTTTAAGTCTCATAAATGTTTTGTATTCAAAATGCCACATGTTCAAGGTCATGAGAGTAGGTCATATGTGGATATGTGATTCATATCATTGTCACAAAAGATAGAAATACTATGCATTTTACAAGCATAACCCAAAAAACAAAAGCATTTGTTTTTTAACATCATTTTTATCTAAGAGAAATTTGCAAGCATTATTTAGGTTGAGTTGTCAAAGGTCAAAATAGGGTTTTTAAAGGCACACGCCCCAGTTTGCATGGGGACCAATAGCTACCAATTGTCACTATGTGTATGGCACAATTGTTAATCCCTTACATTTACACAGTGTATATGTTAATCCTTCTTTGCGATTTTTTTCTGCGTAAGGGTGGGGGGATGGGAAGGCTCTTAGAAAACATTCCCCACCCGAGTCATCTTGGAGTGTTACCTCACCCCCATCTCCATGAAATGTCACTCTATTGTTTTTTCCTGGCACAGGTAATAATCACCATACAAAAGATATAATTATGAAAATGGGGGCATATACCCCCACCTAATGTTGCTTGTGCTTCCTGGTATAATAGGTACTTAAGTTAAATTTAGTTCGAGTCTTAGAACAAAAATGATCAGTTTCAAAATGTTTGAGGTATTTACCTTGTCGCAAACTCCACATCTTAAAAAAAAGTTTTACAGAAGCATAACTTTTTTTTAAATGGGTGGCAAATCAACTTTTTAACATTGAACAAATAGATTAAAGAAAGGAACTTTGCGGTATAAAAGTGAGGACATATTTTTCCTGAGTCTCAAGAATATTTAACACACTTTTCATGCACGTGATGGTACTTGGCACAATTGTTAATCCCTTACATTTACAAAAAACCTTTGAAACTGAAAACCTTTGAAATTAATGTTCAAATTAATCATTATTACTCATCAATGTTCCAGTCATTTTGCAATGACACTACATTAGACCAGGTGTTACTTCAAAATTCCCTTGATTTAGCAATAAAAGACACTCACTTCGCAACCTTTAATTATTGACCAAGTCCCAAACAATACTCAGACATCTTACAAAATCAAGTGGTGCTATTCATAAACTGCCCACATTACTTACAGGTAATTACACCCAAAAGCTATCCCATCAAACAACAATGAACAAGGAATCCCACCAGATGATAATTGCCTGTATCAAATCTGTCAGTTTGATACGTAATGCCTGACACCTGGTGAAGTGACTGGAACTTTTGAGGTTTGAATAAACCAACTTTGGCTTACCATAGAGGTTTGGCTTACCATGGAGGGTTGGCATACACCTCCAGGGATCAATTTCTAAGAAAGCAACTCAAAACTCATTTAATTTTGATGATCAAACTTTAAAAAAAAATGTGTATGATTATAAAAGAACAAAGACATTTTGAAATGTCAACTCCTTGAAAATGTCTTAGTTTCATTTCTGTTCAGAAAGGACTTTTGCAAAAAAATCTCCAACTAATGGGTAAAATGAAAATTAAGTTTTATGTTTTTTTTCTAAGGGTCAGTTACCATGTTAACATGGGAACATATATGTACCAGAGGTAAAACTTTCTGATTGGTCCAAATATTTACACAAAGAACAACAAGCCAATTAACAAGCATGTTGGAATGAGTGATAGTAGTATCCCTGGTATATGTATTAGATTGACAGGTTTCAAGCAATTATTCTAGGGATGAGGCAATGAGTTCAAGTTTTGAACATGATATTCAAAATTTGTAATGGCAAATCAAATTCTTGATGCAATATTAATGGGAATATTTCTTTGTTATTTCACAATTTGTATAGGATTTTAAATCAATTTAACTGAAGAAATACTTGAAGAAAAAAAAGAAGATTATAATGTCCAAAAAATTAACAAATCAAGAGGACATTGCCCTGCAACCAAGGTGCCACATCATCTTCCTACACAAATATAACTGTTCGCTTACATCTTCCAGAAATCAGGGATTGGTAGAAAGACTCCCTGCTTACTTTAAACCAGGGAGTTGTTATTTGGGATTCCTACAAAACCCAACAAATTCTGGAGAAAAAAAAAAAAAAAAAAAAAAAAAAAAAACCTGCTCCTTGCTCTAAGCTTTCAATTTCTTTGAAAGCATGCTAAGAAACATTTCAAAGTTACTTAGAACAGTTCAGAAGATTCTCCTCTTCAGGAGAAAATTATTTTCCCTCAAAGAGAGGAAATCTCTGATGCCATTTTGAGGATTACCCATGATGCCTCTAACGAAACAGTGTAATGCTATGGCACAGAACTTGTATGGGTTCTAGAAATTTTATAACCAAATAGGTCAATTTCATTTTTGCATTTTCAAAATCTATACTTATTAATCTACAATTATCCGGTTCCTAAATGGACATCCACCACACTATTTAAGAATATTTACTGACAAACTTATACATTCTGGCCTGTTTTCGCTGGGGATTATCAAAGTAACGCAGACACCACCCAGTACCAAACAAGAAAGAGAATGTCCATTGCACAAACAGGTATGCACACAAGGCATTTTATTTTGTACATACAATGACTGCATAAAAGCTAATTAAAAACCATAGGTCAAAACACTTGTAAATGGAAATCTGGAAGTTACATATTTTACTAAGCTTTTTCCCCTCTTCCGGGGAAATTAATTTTTCTCCTGAAGAGGAGAATCTCTCAACTGTGAAATGGAGAGAGCTACAGTAGACATTTCACAAAAGAGAAGAAAGTTTCAAGAAATAATAGGCATGAGGCAAACCATGGAGGTACAAATACCTCCATGGGTTCAGTAAATTTATGTTTGACATTCTTAGAAATCCCTGGTAAATAACATGACTTGTCCTTCTCCTTAAAAAATTGTTCCAGCAAATAATAACCACAAACTTACTGTAGCAAATAGTAAGACAACTTTATCGTAATTAAAATAACCACACAATAAGGACTTCATCGATTGCTAATATGATACTCAGCACCAACTTCCACAACAACTAAGGTTTTCATAATAAAGACAATAAATAGGAGAAATCTGAACCGACCTGGTTATTTATCAGGTTGGGTCTGACTGTTTGAAACTTCAAGGAGCAGAACAACTAATGAGAGATTGTATTACTAAGGACTTACAAAATGTTGAGTTATTTGGAGGGAAAGTAAGAAGCCAAGTTGAATTACAGGTGATTAAGCATCACTGATATATTGCACTTCTCTGAATGTCCAAGGTACTGAATTTACAAATCTCAGATTTCTAAAATTTAATAATAAAATTAGATTGAAAAGATTCAGGGAAATTTTACATTTATTCTGTCATTATCAACTTTAAATATGCCTTCCCAGATTCTCCCTTATTTACAAATTTTATCAGCCTTCACTTGCAAATGTTATAACCATTTTGTAAACTTAGAAAACTGCTATACTGTCAATTTCATCTTTCTTCTGAAAAGCGATATTTTTTGGATGTTCTGGATGCAACTTAAGGATTGCTTTTTCAATCATGGAATGTGATATTTATATCCTAAATTTGGTCCAGCAAAATGGTCCATGACAAAAGTCAATCAAACTTTTATTTCCAATTTTGCAGAGTAAACAGAGAGGATAATTATTACTTCTTTCAAAGAAAAGGCCAAATCAATAAACATTAATAATTTCCCTCTATCCCTTCCCCATCCTTAATAGGTGACACTTCTTATGACACTAGATATAACTCTAAATCTCACAGAATCCTTCATACTCTATTTGAACTTAGATTAAAAATTGATGAATACATTCAAACATAATACAAATTCCTCCTTCAAGCTAAACATGTTTGAAAATTTCTTTACTTAAAAAGCCAAAAAAAGTTACCACAAATGTTTGAAGTCCAAAAGTTGTGGCTCACAATAAAAGCATATCCATTTTTCATATAAAACCACACAACTAGATTGATTAGAAATGACCTCAAAGGACCTTTTACAACACTTGACCATAATTGGTCCTCTGGCACTTAGGTGGATGACCAGGTTCAATAACTTATCTCACTGGTTCAATCTGCACCCTGAAGGGGAGGATCAAAAATCTGTCAGTTTTGATGAATCTGGGACTTTCTGATAAGCTTCCTGTGGAAACTGTATCAAGAGAAGATTTGGATTTATAGCAAGGAATAAAACCATGCAGTTACTATATATCTGTTGGATAACACAAAGTGAATTAAGTTTAACAGGAAATTATGATATGAAAGGAAATACAGATAATCTTCTCTAGATTATTGGTGTAGTCAAAGCCTGAAACCATCACATAAAAATATGAACAAAAAAGTTACATGGCTGACAATTTTAGGGGAAGGAAAAGTATAAGATGGCTGTTTGTTTGTTTGTTTGATGAGGGCGTAAGGGAACCACGACAACGAGGGTCAAATTGTGCCTGAAAGCTTAGATCATTCTAGAGGTAGGAAGGAAAAAAACAGGGAGAAATACAAGAACTAAAAGTCAGAAAGCTGGAATTGAGAGAGGAGGTGCATGGGTGAAAAACGAAGAAGAAAAAAAGTAGAGAGAGAGGGGTGGGAGAGGAGGACTAAATACGGTTGTAGAGGGAAGCATGATGAAGGAAGGAGATAATTTTATCTGGAGGGTTTTTCTGAGAGAACTCGGCATTTGAGTTGTGGAAAGTGAGGGAAGCTCTGCGTAGGTTGTACAGGGAGCAAGCAAGGAGAACATGATGGACTGTGAGGGTGCAATGACAATTGTTGCAGAGGGGTTGGGGGAGCCAATAAGGAGGTGGGAGTAAGTGAGGTGGGTGTGACCTATTCTAAGACGGGTAATATGAACGTTGTCGACAAAAGAGAGGTTCTGGATGGTGGGTTTGATCGGAATGGCGGGCTGGGTAACGTGAAGTTTTTTTTATCAATTTGGGAGTCCCATGGGGTTTGCCAATGGTCCCAAACATGGGAAGCGATAAGCGGTTTAATGTCAAAAAGAGTTTTAGGAAATGGGGTAGGGAGGAGGATGAGTGCAAGCTTAGCAGCTGCATCAGCCCTGTCACTGCCAGGGATGCCAAAAATGACTGGGTATCCAGAAGAAAAGAATACTTTTCCTGCAGAGGGTGGGCGAAAGGAGTATCCAGCGGAGGAGGTGGGATGTGAAATTATGCCATTTAAGATTGAGTAAAGAAGAACAGCCTTGGAGTCGGGGAAGATGGCAAAGTGGCTGAGCGGAGAGTACTCAATAAAGTTGAGGGCGAGGAGGATTGCCTTTGCCTCGGCTGAAAAGATGGATGAGTAGTCAGGAAGTCTGCTACTGAGGGTAATGTCTTGGATGATGGCAGCAGCAGCTGTCTTGTTGCCTTCCTTGAAGCCATCAGTATAGATGAAGGTGTAGTTTGGGAGTTGGTTTTTGATTTGGTTGTGGAGATTGATAAAGAGGTTAGGGTGGGTATGGGATTTGTGATGAGTGGAGAGGCACAGGTGGATAGAAGGGAGGGGGTGGCCCACGGAGGAAAAGTGGGCCAGGAGAAGGTGCCAAGAGTGGCAGGGTTAATGCTGAGATGGAGGAGGTCTCATTTATTGTGTAAGCTAAAGGGAGGGGATAGGGTTTTAGTCCTATCAAAGAAGGTGGAGAAATTAAGGTACCTAATGAGGTTGTAAACAGGGTTCTGGGTGTTTGTGAGGACTCTAAAAGCATAGGAAAGGCTAAGTTTTCTACACCTTAGCAGAAAGAGGGGGTTCGTTGGTTTCAACATGAAGGCTGGTGATTGGGGAGGTCCTGTAGGCACCCAGACAAAGCCAGGGGGCTTCATTTTGGATGGTGTTGATGTGGTTGAGGTATGAGTTGTGAGCAGACAATATTGACGTAGTCAAGCTTGGCAGGAATGGTGAGCCTGAAGATTTTGAGGAGAGCATGGCGGTTTACACCCTAAGTGGTGTTTTAGAGGAGGCGGAGAATGTTGAGGGAGCCGTTGCATTTCTGTTTCAGGTTGGTAATGTGTTGCTTGTAGGAGAGCTTGCAGTCTAGATTTAAACCCAGGAACTTTGTGTGTTCAACTTTAGGGATGCAATTGCCATTGAGCACGAGGTTTGGGTTGGGGTGGAGGTTGTTGAAATGAGAGAAATGCATGCAGACTGTCTTGTTTTTAGAGAATTTAAAAGCGTTATTGTTGCACCAGACTTGCAGCTGGTTAAGGCTGAGTTGGAGCCCATTTTCGACAAGAAGAAAGCTAGGGGAGTAGAAGATGGTGATGTAGTCCACATAGAGGTTATGTTTGATGTTGGGCCCAAGGTTGTCCGCAATATCGTTAATGCTCAGGTTGAAGAGAGTGGGGGAAAGGATGCTGCCCTGGGGGACTCCCTCTTCTTGGGGGTTAGGGGTTGGAGAGGGTGTAGCCAATACGAATTTGGAACTGCCTGGTTGAGAGGAAGTTTTTAATAAAGATGGGGAGGTGGCCTCTGAGGCCAATGGTGTAAAGTTCGTGGATAATGCCGTATTTCCAAGTAGTGTGGAAAGCTTTCTTGAGGTCGAAAAAGATGACAATCAGGTGTTCCTTTTTTGCAAAGGATTCCCAGATAGCGGTGTCGAGCGTAATTAACTGGTCTAGGGTATTGCGATGTTTCCGGAAGCTGCTTTGGTGAGGGGAGAGGATTCTGTTGGTCTCAAGGAACCAGTTTAGTCTCTGCTTAATGATCCTTTCTATGATTTTACACAGACAGCAGGTGAAGGCGATGGGGTGGTAGCTTGAGGGGTCGGTATTGTCCTTTCCCGGGTCAGAGACGGGGGTGACAATAGCTGTCCTTCAGAAAGGGGGAAAGTAGTGTGAGGACCAAATGTGGTTGAGGATGGTGAGTTGGGTAATGGTGGCCTTGTTGGGGAGGTGTTTCAGGAACTAGTAGGGGATGTTTTCTGGGCCCTTGGAGGTGCAGCCAGCATCATGGATGGCTTGGTTTGATTCAGAAAGGGTGAGAGAGGTATTGTAGCTCTCGGAGTTGTCGGAGGGAAAGGTGATACTCCGGGCTTCATCGCAAGCTTTTTTGTTTTGAAAACATTGGGGTAGTTGGCCAAGGACAAGATGTTGCTGAAAGAGGCAGCGAGGTGCTTAACGATGTCCTTTTTCGCGGTGAGAAGGTTACCATTTCAGGAGATATGGGAGACTTGCCCACCCTGCCATGAAAGCTGTTAACCATTCTCCAGAACCGTCTTAGTTGGGGTGTTGGTGGTGAGAGAAGAGATGAAGTTGTTCCAAGTGTTAATTTTACTGTCCTTGATAGTGTGCCTGGCCCTGGCATGGCTGATGCGAAAAAGGTTGAGGTTGTTAGTGGTCGGGTTAGTTTTGAAGTTCCTGAGGGCCCTTTTCCTATTCTTGATGGCAATTTTGCAGTCATCAGAGATCCACGGGGTTGAAGGGAGGGGGAGGGGATGATTAGGGGTTTGGAGGTTTTGGGAATAGAGCAGGTGGCGATGTTGATAAGGATGTTACTGAAGTTTCACACAAGCGCCTTCCCCTCGAGGAGATGGGGGAAGAGGTGCGAGTCACAGAGGGTTTCGAAAAGGGGCCAGTCAGCCTTCTCGAGATTCCAATTGGGGGTGTGGTCAGTGGGGGTTTGAAGGTTGGAGTGTATAAGAAGAGGGTAATGGTCACTACCACTGAGACCAGCTAAAATCAAGGAAGAGGTTGGGGGAACAGATAGACAGGTCAATACAGGTAAGGGAGCCTGTGGCAGGGTGAAGGTAGGTCGGAGAGTTAGTGTTGAGCAAGGAGAAGCTGTGCTGTCGAAGAGTGTTATTGGAGCCCCACAGGGGGTTGTGGGCGTTGAAGTCACCAAGAAGGATGAAGGGGGAGGGGAGCTGAGAGATGAGGTTGTTAAGGCTGGTTGGCTGAATGTTGGCATTGGGGGGAGATAGATATTGCAAAGAGTGAAGGTTTTGTGGAGGGAGATACACATACAGATGGCCTGAAGGTTGGTGTGCACATGAAGAGGGCTGTGTGGGATATCGTGTTTAAGAAGAATGGAGACGCCCCACAGGCCCTGTTGGCATCCACTTGATGTTCGTGATAGCAAGCCAAGTTGTTGAGGTAATAATGGTCAGTGGTTTTCAAGGTTTCTTGTAGGCAAAAGATGACCGGGTTGACGGTGGTGGCCAGAAGGCCAATTTCTTCAGAATTGGCCTTAGGGCTCCTTATGTTTCATTGTATGTTGTGAATATTATTGTAATTATTTATGTTGCACGCCATAAGGAGGCAGGGGGTTATCTTGAGGAAGATCTGTTGGGTCTGAGTTGGCTAATTTTTTCTTTGGATCTGTCCCTGTTTCTTTGGGAGCGGTTGTTCGGTAATCGAACAATCCATGTTCCCTTCCGTGTCATATGTGTGGGTTTGGATGGTGGGCTGTTTGTTGATTGGTTGTTTGTTGGTTTGATGATTGTTAGCCAGGTTAGCTTGAGTTTGATGGCATTAGAGGTGTTGGGGTAGGGGACGGCATGAGTTTTAGAGGAGGAAGGAAGGTTGGGGAGAGAAGTGGTGGTGGTGGAGGTGGTTTGGGTAATGGGTGTGGTTGGGTTGTTAGCAATGGTGATGGGCTTAGGACTGGGTAAGAAGAGCCAGGTGAGGTCGCTTTGGGTATGTGAGTCAGTTTTAGTTGTGTTAGAAGCCAGGTGGGGCAGTCTTTTGAGAAGGAGGGATGATTAGCTGGGTGCGTGCTGCTGCAATTGGTGCAGTGTGGGGTGCTGGTGCGGGAGGTGCTGTCATGGTCCAGGGCTCCAGAGTTGCCACAGCGCACTTGGCTGCAGAAAAAGTTTTTACCATGGCCATACCTCTAGCACTGACAACAGAGGGGGTTAGGAATATAAGGGGTGACTGGGATTCTCAGGTAGCCAGCAGTGATGTGGGAGGGGAAAGTTGGTGTGGAAAACGTCAGAAAGATGGTATTGGTAGGTGTTTCAGCATCGTCTCTCTTGAGGATGAGACGACGGGCTTCAGTAACAAGTTGATCTGTAAATTCCTCTACGAGGTCTTCATCGGTCAAATAGGGTAGGTCTCTAGTTCTGACCACACCTTTGCTGGAGTTTAGAGAATGGTGGGGTGACTGTAAAGTCAATACCAGTATTGGCTAGGGTTTTGGTGGTGAGGAGGGTGGTGGCTTGAGTGTCCCTGGTGCAGTGCACCAGGAGATCACTGGATCTGAGGATGGAGACCTTGCGGAGGGTATCAACAAGGCCTTGAAGTGCTTTGTGAATAAGAAAGGGGGAAACTCTTTTAAAACTATCTGGTTTTTGGTGGCCTGTATTAATATAATTTTGGGGTCTGGGGCTGAAGAATGGTCAATGGAGGTAGCAGGTGGGTCATGGGGAGGGAGGGAGGATGAAGGTCAAGGCAGAAGTGTTTTGTCATGATGAAAAGAAAAAGAAGAAAAAAAAACAAGGACCGAGAGACCCGAGGCAACCAGAAAAAAAATCGCAGAACCACTGTACTGGTAACGATAAGGCGCAAAAGTCTGGTCAGAACGGAAGAGAGGGAAAAAAAAAAAAAACCAATCTCACCGAAAGCAGATGCCCATTCACAGAGAGAAAATCCCGGAAAATGAAAATACAAAACAAAATTTAGGTGGTGAAGTGCAAGGTAAAATGAAAGGGAATGAAAAGTTTGAGAGAATAGAATAAAAGTCACGTCGCTCTCAACACAGTGTTACAATTAGGACAGCTGTTCGATACCCCTGCAGAGAAATTAACCAATTATCCACCCCCCTTTTTTATCATTTGCATCTTTGAATGATGTTTTTGTTCTTATATATATATATATATTAGTTCTTATACAGTATATGTGTGCAATGTTCATGGTTGGTATTTTTAATAAATATGTGAGGGGCAGCTGTCTCAAATTGGGAGGGGGGGAGGGGAAAAGGCAATCCCCCCCCCCTTCCATAGTGCTGCCACTGGGTATTTTTCAATTTTCTTTGCCCACAGACCAGGGGATATTTTTTCAACTTATCTACACTTGTATCACACCATGAAACTACATGTATGGAGTACCTAATCATATTCTTGAAAACCTTTACTAAAGGAACATTGTTTTAAATTTCAAATCCTTAACACCAACATTGAAAACTTTTACCTGAACTTTACAAATCATATTGTCCTAGATACGTTTCTGACACACCATGGAGCTATTAACCATGGACAAACCCAGTGAACTTACAACAAGCCTCTTAATAAATCTACTTTTCCTCTTTCCACATCTTTTCCAGGGACTTTTGACAAATCTTCTAAGGTCAAAAAAACAGCTACAAGTTGCCTTCCTCAACAGCTGTCATTCATCTAACAAAATTGAAATTGTTACAAAATTATCAAGGAAAAAAAAATAGCACTGGCATATTTTCAACATGAAACAAATAAAGCAGTTTTTAGCCTCCAGAAATATCATCATTATGTACAATATAACAAGACAATTCAAATGTGATTACTTCCAAATGTGGCAAATCTAATTTCCACCCATGAAGGTAATCACCTCTGCACTATTTGGGAGTTCGAATTCGCTGTTGATATGGCAAGTATTACACTTCAAAAAATACTGTTTTGCACTGGCAAAGAAGTGTCTCTGCAATCTCCCCAAAAATAAGTATAACTTGATTTTGTTATTTCAAAATAAAACATACAAATAATTGTGACAGAACAAGCTGAGATGAAATAAAACACATACCTAACAACGCCCAGCCCCTAATGTAGTAGGACAGTTCTGATTGACAGCTATGAATAGGTCTATGGACATTAACAGTGCAATAATGCTAACTTAAATTAAAACCTTCCAAAAACCATGACGATATCAATAATTATGATCAAAATTGGTTACAATTGATCATTTCACTGCTTTTTGGGGTCTAAATATGCAATCCGATGTATAACTGGGAATATCTTTCTTACTTAAATCTCAAAATTACTTTTCTGTCACACATACTTAAATGATTTTTCTTGTTCTAGCCAAAAAAAATAAGTGCAACTTGATTTTTTGTTTAACTTAATATTTGCTACCTCATTATAAAAACCTACCAAAAAGTTTCATGAAAATATAAATAATTCTGATCAAAATTGGTTAAAATTTGATCATTTTACAGCTTATTTGGTCTAAATATGCAAAATTCTGATGTATAACTGGAATGACCTTTCTTATTTGAATTGGAAATGAATTTCCAGACAATGTTGATGTATTTCTCTGCAAATGATATTGCCTATTTCTAAATTATTGCAAACATTTTTTGCTTAATTATTGAGATGGGGTAGGCCTACACCATGCACTTCTGCTCATGTACTTTACATTTTCATTTTACAGAAATACATAAAGAATTATCTTGGATCTGCAGCTATGGGATCACACTTTACACCTACAAGGTCACTTTTCAACACACTTTGTGAAATCTTTAAGATGTAATAACACCTAAACACAATAAGATATCCACATGGCTTTTTCTTCACCAATTTGTTTCTTTAATAGGAATATTCCCATGGATTTTCATTTTTTCATATATAATAGAGAATTTTTTAAAAAACAAAGTGGTGAAATATCTTATTCCACTTAGAAGTATTTTTGATTTTAGACAAAAGTGATTGATTGGCAACATCTGTGATGTCATAGAGACAATTGCAACAAAATGTCTTTTGTATTTCTTTAAAAATGATTTGGATTTTTTCATCTTTGTAAATGTGATGTACACCAAGAAAAAAACAAATGTTTTCTTGTAAATTACATATTCCACCCTATCTCTATAATGAACCAAAAATGCTGTTCAATAATGTAAAAACAAATGTGATTAAATTGATAAGAAATACGTAAGAACTGTGCTGGAATTGCCTTGATGACATCACTAAGCTGAAGGACATATACTGTACGAGGTGCTATTAAGAACATTTTTCTACTCTTTAAATTGTTATAACTTCTAAATGGAATAGGACATTAACATAGTTTTTTCACCACTTTGTTTCTATAAATTTTCTCTATCATATGTGAAAAAATGAAAATCCATGGGAATATTTCTTTAATAGTACTCTACCACAAAAATGAAACATCACTTTAATATAACCACATCCACCATAGCAATGCGGTAACTAGGTGGGGCAAACAAACCTCAAATCCGCAATCGTGCATGACCACGCATTGACATTTAGATTTTCGCGAGGCCTGCCGCAAGCTTTGATTCATTTATGGCAATTCTTCGGATCTTTAGAGTTTTTAGCAAATGGGGTAAACAAAATTCAGTTTGCTAACTGTTCTGGGTAAAAGCAATCAGTTTTACAAAGCCTGCAGCGGGCCCGTAAGTGCAATTTTTGTTCACCATTTTGCTGTCACTAAGCCTGTGTGTGCAAAAATTTGTTTTGTACAGTAAATTGCATTGACTACACGAGCACACGCCGCTAGCTAGTTGTACTGTACCATTACCATGTAGGATATTTGTCCCACTGAGTTATGCAGATTTTGTTAATAGGCAAATTTGTGCAGTGATTGGTTGAAAAGCTGTCAATCATCTAACTCAGACAGGTTAATTGGTTTCAGTTAGTTTAAATAAACCCTCAGTAAAAAAAAAAAAAAATGGTGGTTGTTTAGGAAAGTACTTTGACTGTCTTGTAACAAAACTAATTAAAACAGCAACAAAATTTCTTACCCTGATCTTAGGCCTTTGGGAAATATTTATGGCTTTTAAACACCTCACTTGTCAAGCCTACACATTAAACCTAGCTGTTACAAATAGCCCACGCAAATTGAACATGACACATGAATTTGTCATTTCAATCATTTCAACAAAAAAAGTAATGGTTAGGAGAGTCATTCAAGAGAGAAAATGAAGGAACTTTTCCGAAAGGTTACTGGGTGAATTTGTACAAAACAAAACAAACTATTTTTAGAAATCAAATAATTTCCTGTATATTTCATGTTTCTCATCACACAACTTTTTTCAAAACAAAAGAAAAGAAAAGAGAAAAAAAAACCACCAAAAAACAGAGAGGTGTTCACACGAAAGAAACAAAAACTTTTTAATACACAAATACATATATCACTACAATGTTTATCTGAGATGACGTATTTCTTTTATAATTAGCTACCGCTGTTGTAATGAGTGACGAAGCTATTTATGATACTATTTATAGAATTGGTAAAGGTACAGCGAATACCAATAAGTCCTTTTTAACCCCCCACCTCAATAAAGAAAGACAAAAGACGCAAAAAGATCAAAGCAAAAAAGGAATTATACAAGCACATTATCCAGAGAAGAGTTGTCAATAATGGTTTTTCCAATGTAAATATTTTTCAATTGTTCTCTTTTCCACAAATGACTTTTTGTCAATTTTGATCTGACACTTTATTGGATTTAAATGAAGATCTGAAAGGTAAAACGATGTCTTCATCACTCTCATTACTATAATTATGCCCTTGTCACAAAGAACCATAGTGACACTGAGAACATTACAAACAGGTTTGAAGGAAGGGGGGTGGGGAGCAAAATTGCACAAATTGTTACTCATTGGCAAATCTCCTTCAATTTTCAGAAAATTTCCTTCAATTTTATCCATTTTTTATTTTTTCAATTTTATTTTGATAATTTCCCAATGTTACTTCCCAACCAGAGAGGAGGCACACATTCATCCAGGAAGGTGAAATCCTCTCCGAAGGCACAGTTTTCCCTTCCCTTCCTACAGCTCTAATAACTAAGAATTGTTTTATGATCTAACCAAAAACATGAAAATAGCAAAATTATATCAATTACATCAGCTGTAAATGAGCAATTTGACAGCCGCATTTCTGACTAAGAAGTGCTTAAACCTTTTCTTTCCCATCATCAGCATTTGGTGAATGTTGGAGAAGTCATCCATAGCTGAATTTGAAACCAGAACCAAAAAGTTTTGTGGTTCGTATACGCTGATTGATTTGTAAGTTTTGTGGAATGTTTCCCTTTTTTAAGGATGATCAATATACTGAAATATCACATTGAAACTATGTTTATCTTGTACATGATTTCAGAGGTCAGTTCTTCCCTTAACCCTTAAATACCCAGACCAAGCATGTCATGCTCCATTGGGGACATACTTTTTCAAAAATATCATTCTTTGTGAAATAAGCCCACAGCAGAGATCTTGGTATCATTTGAAAGAGCTTGAAGAGTTCTTTCAGAAATTTTAACTTTTTGATGGAGGTTATGTTGAAGAATTTTGAGAAAAAATGGATTGAAAAGAGAGAATTTAAAAAATGCACAACAAAATTTGTTCAACAATTTTTTTTTTCTTCCCAAAAGCATCCTTGTCATACTTCCAGACCTAGTTTTTGCTTGAAAAGCCGTGAACAACTGTCAAAGACAACAAAGTATCCAATTCCGGTTTAATTTTGACTGCCCTCTCCATCAATATCATTTTTTGGCAACATTTGTGCCAAATTGGATGATTTTTAGCCTTTTTGAGATCAAAATTTTGAAAAAATTGTAAGTTCTGATCGCAATACACCTACCATATGCGAAATGTATCATAAGAAAGGCCAAGCCATGTACTTTCGATTGATATAAAAAAGAACAAGCACCCTCTCCCTAATAACATCTAGATTTAAGTAATAATAAAGCTTCCTCTTTTACAGTCAGTCACTTTGGTCTAGTGGCAAGTCTCTGTGCACAGCACACGGAAAACCCGCGTTCGATCTCCGCACAGGACATGCGGCTTCCGTTTTTCCCCTAGTAATTACAGCGGTGATTATTCATTTTTTTATTTTCATTGTTTTTGCATGTTTTGCTTAAAAAAAAAATTACAATGGTATCAATGGAAAAGAAATCTCACAAAAAATCTATATATTAAAAAAATCCTCATTTATCATTATTCACAAGAAAAAAGAAGCTTAAAAAAACTGGCCCAATTTGGCCTAAAATGCATAAATTTGCATATTTTTGTCAATAATTTCTTAATTTTGACTTCTTTTATTGAAAAGTTTGCCTTAACATTCATATAAACTAAACTTGTAGTGGTAGAAAATAAAAGGAGAGTTGTGAAAATTAATAAAAAAAAACAACAAAACAATTCCAATAATTTTTTGTCACATTTTGAATTCCTGGGTCTTTATGGGTTAACTGCCATGTCATTTGCATATCATGAAATATTTGTTCCATGATATCTATTCATAAGCCACACCCACCATGCGGATCAATAAAAATGTTGACAACATTAGCATTTGCACAATGATTAACAACATTATCATAGCTAGTATGATACAAAATAGTTGTTCATATATTATTATACTTATTAATATTCATGACATATTTGGAACATATATACAGACCATAACCCATCTGTTTACCAGATATGGCATACCGTACATGAGATATGGTGTTTACAATAATTTCTGAGCACTTTGACATTAAGCCACGCCCACCATGCATTCCAATGACATCATTTGATAACATAAGTATATACACACCAACAATATTATCGTGCCAGTATGATGCAAACGGACGTTGGTCATTTATTACTTTTTCAAAATGTACACATTAAGCCCTGCCCGCTCATTAATATGCATGACATCACCACTATGTTATAAATTGTGGGTATGTTCTACGAACTTTAATCAGCTGTACCTCAGAAATAAAACATGCTTTTACAAAAAACTCTTAAGTTTGTTCCACTCAAGAATTTGATGCAACAATTAGAACAATTTTGTTAAGTGCCACTCGTACCCAAGGTTGTCAGGTGAACTTTTGACCAATGGACAATATCATATCACTCTTCGTCAAACTTAGATCCACACACTGCATTGGGTAATCTCCACATTTTATGGGGGGTAAAAAAGAAAAAAAAGTTCTACATTTCAAAAACTGGTCAATTTATAAACCCAATAATGCAAGGTATAACAATTAAGATTGCATCGCAGCAAAAACAACAAATTTTTGAAAGAAATTACAACAGACCCCTAGCAAGGAATCCATGTTGGAAACAACCAACTTTATGAAAAGAAATATGCTGCGTCAATACCTCGTCAATCACAAAAAATCCCCAGGGTCACAACTACTACTGGCAAATAGACCCCTTCTACATCTAATTGTAATCAACTCTAATCTATGTTACATAAAAATTTCCAGACAATATTGCATGCAAAAGACCCATGTTACTTAAGTAGCTGTCACTGAATAAATGACCTTAGATAACCTCAGAATTAAAATTGACAGGCTTTTTTGTATGATCTCCCAAGTCAGGAAACATGATGAAGTTAATCAAATTCAAATTGTGAGTGAAGTTTCACTTGAAACCAAGATTGACAGACAGGTATAGGGAAATACGAATCACTTAGTATCGTAGGAGATTGATTGAAGAACATGATTTAGGGTGGGGGTAGAGGTGGGGTATTCTATCAAAAAACCAATATGAAACCCCAAAACGAAAATGTTTAGTGGTTTTAATGCGTCCTTTCGTTGTTGGGTTGATTTTCAAGTTTTACAATAAGCCCCACCTACTTATTAATATGCATGACATCAGCACCAAAACCACTGGGGCACATCTACAGACCATGGGCTATCTGTGTACCACATATGACATGAATGCAACTTATCGTTCTAGAGATACCGTGTTTACAATCTCTTTTCAGCAAAATCATATTAAGCCCTGCCCACTATGCATATTGATGAATTTCAACATTTAAAAACCATGAACACATACACACTAGCTAACATCTTAATTATACGAAATATAAAACAAAACGGACTTGTGATTGTTAAAAAACTAGCATTTGTAGATTTTTACATTAAACCCTGCCCACTCATTACTATGCATGACATCATCACCAAATATGACATAAACACAATATGTCGTTCTGGAGAATTGGTGTTTACGAGCTATATAACGAGCAAAATCACATTCAGCCCCACCCACTACGCATATTAATGAGATTCCAAATTTGTACACCATGAGCATGTGAACACTACACAGCAACATTACTATACATGATATGAAACAAAACAGACAAGCGGTTGTTGAAATATATGAACATTTAAAAAAAATTACATTAAGCCCAGCCTACTTATTAATATGCACAACATCAACACCAAAAACAATAGGGGGCACATCTTCAGACCATGGGCTATCTGTGTACTACATATTACATGAATCCAATGTTTTTACAAGCTTTTTGAGATATCGTGTTTACAAGCTAGGCATGACACATACACACACATCCGCACACACACGTACATACACACGCACAACAAGCGGACCAGATAGCTTAAATTATAATATCTTCAAAGGTTTTCTTTAATTTGGTTTCAACTTTGATATTAAACTTTACTTTGTTTTGAATGAATTTGTCATGATCAATCTTTGTTCTATTTACAATTTAATTTGAGAACTATAAGTGATTTTTTTATCATTCAAAAACTGATATGCTCAGATTTCAATACTCTTTCAGCCAATATACAAAATTGCTGCATGTCCATAGACCTTTAACACAATCAAATGTTTCGAAAAGCTGCATGCATTCATATATCCCCTTCAATCAGTGGTGTAGCCAGCATTAACAAAGTGAGGGGACCAAGAAGGTCCTAGACCCCCCATGATGAAGTGTTCAATTCTAGCTCACTTATGAAAGTTATTTGTTTTTTTAAAGCAATAAAATATAAAAAGCCAAGTTTATCCTAATTTTTGAAAATTTCCTCAAAGTGGAGGGTCTGGACCCCCCTTCCCCTCCCCCCTCCCTTCTTTCCCCAGCTATGCCACTGCCTTCAATCATTCAAACCTCACCACATTTTATGAAAAAGTTACTTTTCCTCACCTAAAGATTTGGGGCTTTGTGAGATTCAGAAAGTGTAACCACATGGATGGATGCGGATATAAAGTATTGATAATTACAAAACATGGTAAGAATTTAACGACAGGTTAAATCATCCTGTCAACAACCTAACAAGAAACTGAATTTTTTGGATGAACTTCAACGTTGACATAGATATAAGAACTGTACCAATAAAGATGGTGGTATTACAGGATTTGAATTGAAAAGGGCAGCGTGGAAGATAATAGGTTTCTGATAAGACCACAGGACCGTGGGTATAGGAGGTGGGGGAAAAGGGTGGGGGAGAGGAGGGAGAAAATGCCTGTCAAATGGTATAAAGACTCAAAACGTTTGGTCAGAATTTGCAGCACCACTTCACAAAGATTTATGACAAAGGATTCACTAAAGAAAATGCCAAAGTTGCCATGTAATAGATTTCTATTCATGTAATAGAAATTTACATAAAATATGTAAATTGATGCCCTGGGATTAAAATATGCTGTCAAATGGTCTATGTTCAACTAATTTTGATGAAATTTTTTGCTACTATGATGGTTTTTAAGATTTCAAAGAAATTTAGCAACTGATGCCTCTACATGTCAATACACCTTTAAAAAAATTAAACATGCCATCAACGTGCAACCATACATCAACTGAAGTTCCAAAGACACAATCAATGACACCACTAAGTCACCCTCAAGTTTGACAATAAAGTCACATGTCAAAAATAATGTATTAAAATTTACACAAGCAACCCTTAAATTGTCATGATAATGAACGGGACCTTGACCCCAACATATAACACAGTAGATTCCAAAACATTATGATATAGATACCCTGTATGAACAACTGCCCAACAACAGACAAAAGGTCATAAGGGTCACACATGAAGCTATTCTTGACATAGTGCATGACACTTCGCCTGATTTATTATATTATCATTCACAACATAATTTTTTTATCAAAATTTCAAAATATGGAGACATTTTTTCAGATAAATTCTATCCAGGGACATGCAGGTGATGGGGAAATATGTGATAATATTATGAGTGGCAACTTATTTTCTCCATTTCTAGTGAACATTTAAGTATATTGTGTTAAAGACCTGGGTGTTATTTTTGATGATAAGCTTACACTGTTGCCACATGTAAATAATATATGCCTCTCCGCTTCACTTGCCATCAGAAAAATCAGCCAAATTCGTAAATATTTTGATCAAAAGTCGACTGAGACACTTATTCACTCATTTGTATCATCCAGACTTGATTGTTGCAACAGTATCTTATTTGGACTTCCTTCTCAACAAATCTCAAAGCTTCAGCGCATTCAAAACACTGCTGCCAGATTAGTTACTCTCACAAGTAAGAAATCTCACATTAAACCCATCCTCCACCAACTTCATTGGCTTCCTATATGTGAAAGAATAAACTCACCCTCACATATAAAGCCATCCATGGTCACTCCTAACACATACAAAAAAACCATCCATGGTCACTCAGATCTGCAGCCCCCAAACTCTGGAACATTCTCCCAATCTACATCAGAAATGTCCTTACTTTAGATATCTTTAAGAGTGTATTGAAAACACACCTTTTAATGACTTACTCTCATTGGACCTTGTAACTTTATCCTGCTTGTATCTTTTTAAGTATGGTTTTTTGTTCTCTTACTGTTTGTATCTTAAGGTTTTCTTATGTTATATTTGTTTTATGTAAAGCGCATTGAGACCGTTTGGTATAATGCGCTATATAAAAATGTATTATTATTATTATCTGTGATAAAGTAGACTGCTGTACACAAAAAAGTTCTCTAGAAAGCACACCTGACAATGTTACAATTTCTTCTCAAAAATCTATTTCAATTTATCTCACAACACTTATACCACTCTCTTACATCCATCTCTCCAGTTCCTTCTTACTCACTGCCTGATCTAATCAATAACACTTTATCAAAGTCCTTTATCAAATCCTGCTTTAAGCAGGAGGATGGACACCTAGTATAAGGGGATTAAGTCTTACTATGGAATTCTACTATGACTCCCAGCTTTCACTGTAAGGGGATTGTATGAGTAGATCCCAGTGGTAAGCATACTCATCACAGTACAGAAAAGCTTTTACCCAGCTCTCTATACATGGACAAGTCGATGACCTTATAGGGGGAGCTTTACAACAGTATCATATTTTTCAAAATAATGACACATGCCATAATTAGTTTACAATTCACTTTTTCAAGGTGGATGAGATTGTACCAATAGGAAAGCAAGGGAATATACATAGATTGGCTGCTATATAAATCGAAAAAGCCGAAATTCCTGCAACATTTTACTTTCTTAGGTAGCTGATTTTACTCTGCTTAACTTTCTCCTTCTAAGAATTCATTCACAGTGGAATTGTAATCAATGTTTTTGATTTTGGTCAAATATTGTAAATTAGATGCTTATGTAAATCAAGTGAGGAAATGACATATCTTGATATAGAAATACTACTTCTACAAGACACCCTTTCCTTAAATTAAAGGGGAATTAAGAAACAAAAATATATTGCTTTTTTGTCCTACACAGAGAAAATGTTTGTTGTTAGGCAGCAATAGTATTAAAATAACCACCCACATCCGTCTCCTCTTTCATCTCTTCATGAATAATTGTCTATTTTATATGGTAACCCCAGCCACCCCTTCCCCAAACAGGGAAATGGACTGACATAAACATCCGTCTCCTCTTTCATCTCTTCATGAATAATTGTCTATTTTATACGGTAACCCCAGCTACCCCTCCCCCAAACAAGGAAATGGACTGACATAAAACAATATCCGTCAACTTGTTTTGCACCCTTGAAAGGTTGATGGGTATATCTACTCATTAAATCTTATATTGTTGCTTCACACGTCATGCTTACCAATATAAAAGTTGTGTTCAAATAATTGTTTTAGTTTTACAACAAAATGACACCACCAACAAAAAGTCTCTGCAGGACAAATTCTTCTTGATCTGATAGATTCCAATAACACTTGTACTTCATGAACATTTCTAATTCTTTTCATGCATTCTACCAAAATACATTGCTCATGTGTTCAAGCCAACAGCAAGTTACGATGAAGAACATACAAATAAAACAAATAGATTTTTCAATGCATCTACATAAATGTTTGCAATACACTACACAGAAAGAAAACAAATTAAAAGAAGCTACATCATCAATTAAAAAAGAAAACAAGCTATTTGTATTACAAAAGAATGACAGTTTGAACTTGAATGATGATGATGCAGAGGATACATCAAGACTTTTAGCTGAGATTCATTGTAATGAGAATTTGCTGATACCAATATAGTACTCGGTCTATTTACATTGGTATACCAAAATTTGTGTCCATTTATGTTCCATACTACCTGCATTGATGCAGCACATTGGAACCATTGATGCTTCTTTTTAACGGTAGCAAATGCAGCCCGCAGCCAGTGCCATAAATATCAGGGAGGCAGGGGTGAATTCCAGCCAACAAGCTCCAGAACAGTGCTCACATTAAGGTGCGGGATTGTTGCACATATCATGAAATTCTCACTAAAAATTAATTCAAGGTGGGGAAGAGGAAGGGGAAGGAGAGGGTGGGAGAAGGGTTATTTACCAAAAAAGGGAGAGGGGGTCAAATTTGGGTCCTAAGGTCTGTTTTGGTATTTCTGTAATTTCTCTAAAAAGAAATCCCCACCCTTTTTCAAAATCCCCCACCCTTTTCAAAATCCCCCACCCTTTTTCAAAATCCCCCACCCTTTTTCAAAATCCCCCACCCTTTTTCAAAATCCCCCACCCTTTTCAAAATCCCCACCCTTTTCAAAATCCCCACCCTTTTTCAAAATCCCCACCCTTTTTCAAAATCCCCCACCCTTTTCAAAATCCCCACCCTTTTTCAAAATCCCCACCCTTTTCAAAATCCCCACCCTTTTTCAAAATCCCCACCCTTTTCAAAATCCCCCACCCTTTTCAAAATCCCCACCCTTTTTCAAAATCCCCACCCTTTTTCAAAATCCCCCACCCTTTTTCAAAATCCCCCACCCTTTTTCAAAATCCCCCACCCTTTTTCAAAATCCCCCACCCTTTTCAAAATCCCCACCCTTTTTCAAAATCCCCACCCTTTTCAAAATCCCCACCCTTTTCAAAATCCCCACCCTTTTCAAAATCCCCCACCCTTTTCAAAATCCCCACCCTTTTCAAAATCCCCCACCCTTTTTCAAAATCCCCACCCTTTTTCAAAATCCCCCACCCTTTTTCAAAATCCCCCACCCTTTTCAAAATCCCCCACCTTTTTTTTAAAATCCCCCACCCTTTTTCAAAATCCCCACCCTTTTTCAAAAGCCCCCACCCTTTTCAAAAGCCCCCACCCTTTTCAAAATCCCCACCCTTTTTTAAATATCCCCACCCTTTTCAAAAGCCCCCACCCTTTTCAAAAGCCCCCACCCTTTTTCAAAAGCCCCCACCCTTTTTCAAAAGCCCCCACCCTTTTTCAAAAGCCCCCACCCTTTTTCAAAAGCCCCACCCTTTTTCAAAAGCCCCCACCCTTTTTCAAAATCCCCACCCTTTTTTTTTAAATCTCCCCAAAAAAAAAAAAAAAAATTACACAAGGGGAATTCCTACCCCCTCCCCAGAAAAAAAAAAAAAAAAACACCTTAAGTGTGATTACAGCCCAAAATGGAATTTAATCTGTTGGGAAAATTTGACCTCTTTTCCAAAATTGTGTCCTACTTAATTTTTCAATTTTCTGTCTGATGATCCCATATTTATTTTTATTTTTCAAGGCTGCAAATCATTTTGATTCTTAAAATCAATTTTCCAAGTTTATTTCAAAACTTTCAGCTAGTGAAGGCAGGATATATTTAATCATCCACCAATTTGGTCTTTGTCTCCCACCAAAAATTCCTCCTTGTGCCATTGCCAGCTGCTTTAAAATATCAGTCATACACATGGTCTGACACAAGCATCAAGCAACTTTGCTGTGTTTTTTTCTAAATGATATTGAAAGAGTATGGATTTTTCTATATATCAGTATTGGTCAAGTTTTGATATCGCTGGTATCAGTATATACTGGTATATCTGTTTACCGATGAACCTTATTTTCATCATAATACATTCATATTAAAACTAGAGGGTGGGAGAAATGAAAGTATAAAACATACCATAAAAGACACAATCTTGTTCACACAGGCATAACGGTAACAGTGAAACATGCTGTTCCTCACACATTTAAGGAATAGGTTGTGTATGTTTATCTCACACTTACGAGGACAGTAAATTGAACAAAAAGAGAAAAAAATATATACTTCTGTTAAGGATATATTCCAGCTTCAAGTTGATTTGTGCAGAAATGATTGAAATCAGACTTGTTACAACAACATATTCCTCAAAAAATTTCAGGAGTTTTATCTCAATATTTTCTGAGATTTTGTGATTCTATAACCAGAAAATTTTTAGGAGAGTAATAGGGGTCTATCAAAGTAACTGTTATCAACCATTTGCAGAAATTTTAGGAAAAAAAAAAACTTTTAGTAAAATAGTTAAGAAAGTGAGGGTGTGACATCACTCTCTTATAGTAGACTATCTACACCAGTCATTTTGATATGAACTTGTGAAATCTTAATATCTCCTTAATGGAACAAGATATATCAAAGCAGCTTCTTTAAACTTCTGTTTGTCTTTCTGTCCTCTTTTGTGCTAGATAGGCATTCTAATGATCTAATCCTTTATAAAAAAATGACATCACCATCGACCATTAAGATATTTACCCATCACCAAAGGGAGATTAGGCCCAAATGCCATCATCATCATCCTACAGAGAGGTAAAGAAGTTATGAAGGTCAAGAAGGTGGAAGACATGGAATAAAGTACTATACCCTTGTACCTCGCAGACAAATTGACTTCCAAAACACATACACCACAAAGAATTAAATTAACAATATGATATTAACATGAAAAGCAGTAATGAGGTAATAGACGAAAGCTGATATTAATCAAATAAATACCGTTGTTACTGATAATGCCCAAATTTTGTTTGAAATTAATTTGTAAATCAATCATGCAAATATGTCCGTATGATATCAAACTTTACCCATATGGGTGACAAGACCTAAAGCTATATTACCATTACATTGTATATTCATTTGTGGTGAATGGGAAGGTATAACACTCCCTAAAACCCTGATCCTTTTATCAATTTATCAAAAAAAAGTAAAAACTTTGTTTAATAAAATAACCTTCACTGTTTTCACCTGTGAAAGAAAGGGTACTTTCCCCACTTGTCCCACCACAAAGGCAATGGGGTTCAATGCCCTTACATGCCCTCTTATCTAACTCTGTTAAATTCCTTACATACAAAGTTAAACAAATAAAAATAATAACACATAACTTTGGTATTCACAGATTTCCTACCGACAATCAATGTTGATAGTTATTACCAATGGTGTTAAACCAAATATCATTTCTCAAATCCTTGTCAAAACACAACTATACAGTTGAATCATATACAGCTAACCATTTGGGAAGAATTACTTTAAGTTTTGTTGCCTCCAGACTTAATTGTCATCAAGCATCAGCATTCCACACACACAAATTGCACTCATATGTGGGCTGCCCACTGGTTATGTCAAAAATTATGAAAGAAAAACACATCCGCTCAACCACCAAAGAAGGATACCTCAGGTGCCAGAGAACCAGCAGCTTGAGATATGCTATAATTCAAAATGGCTGTTCTCTTAAGAATTACTCTTTCTTGAACTTTAAAAAAAAAAAAAAGCTAAATCCATCAGAGCCATTAGGCTCATAGGGCCGGTGCTTATCCTTGGTTTCCATGGCGCAAGCGGATGAGAGTACATGACTCCCCCAGGATGGAATGCCAGTACATCACAGGTTAACTCCCAAGCATTGCTGGTACTCATTTTACAGCTGAGTGAACTGAAGCAAGTAGAGTGTCTTGCTCAAGGACATGATGTAGCTCTTGCAGTACTTTTTTCCAGATAAATATATATATATATATATATATATATATATATATACCAGATAAAATACTCACAAAATTCAATCTATCACTGAACTGCATGGTTTGTCGCTGTTAACTGTTCCTAGGATACAAAACTATCCCCAGGATACAAAACTAAATTCACTTCCATTAGTTCAATTTCAGGTGTTTATCAAGAAATTGCTTTGACACAATTAAGCCTATAGCTCAACCAATTATGATTGGTAATGGTTTATTAAAGACATCCTCAAGATATTTAAAATCAAACAATTTTTTTATTTAAAATGGATGTAGAAGGTCATGCAAACTGACAGGACATTGGTTAGGCCTTGGCTACACAATAGGAGGATGACCTTGTTTGAGGTCAAATCGTTGTGGAAATCTTAATCACACCGATTACATGTGACACTACTTGGATTACACAACTTAATTATGAGATGGATTTGAAGGCTGATGGGTACATGGGAAAGATAGTTGTTTGGTTTGTTTTATTGAGAAAAATTCAATCCTTGATTAAATTTGGTAGGTATTTTGGGATGAGGCCAATTTGAAATTCTACTCAAATGTAAATGAATATAAAATATCCATTTTGTAAATATGAGGAACCCAAAATGCCCTTTACTGTTTTCTTAATAATATCAACTTCAAATAATTTGGAACTTCAAAATGTCTTAGGATTTTATGGTCCGAAGTCGTCCACTTCATTGTTTTGATTTCACTAAAAACTCTTTTTTTTTCAATGTTGCATCTCAACACCATTGCTAATCTTAAATTGAAAAAACAATTGACTAAATTCTTAGAATTTGTATTCAAGTCATATTTTTGGTATGTGCTTAGCGAACAATTAACTCAGAAACCTCTCTTCTACTTCTAGGAAGAGATTTATACAGTAACTACAATAACAAATGCATAAAATGAAACCAAGTTCAAATATTCCAAAATTGATTCTTTCACGCTTTTTTTTTGTGTGAAAAAGTACAAAATGACATATGAGCTAGCCCCCTGCTGATAAATGCTATGTCGGTGAAATTGGTGCAGGTGGCAGCAATTTTCTCATTAAACAACAAAACCAAAATGTTCTGAAGTAACATGGAAATCTAATGTAGTATCAGAATCAGGAATTGTTGGAAAGACAGGTTATCAGGAATTGTTGGAAAGACAGGTTGATGGTTTAGTAACTAAAATTAAAAAAAAAAAAAAATTGAATTTGTATTTGATAAAATACCTAATTACATTCTCCAGACTTTGGAAAGAACTTAATGGAAACTGCATGAAAACATAGCAATTGATTTATGACTGGACAAAATGAAACAACAACACTTATGCTGTTAAATTGAAGATATCAAGAATTGTTGAAGGAGACATACAGTCCTTATTTCATATGATAGAGGATTAAACCAAACACAGCAAGTGAAAATCTTATTCCTATCTTAAGTTATTCATGTTTGAAGTCGACACATGGAGGCTGCCATTTTGTTCAATTCTGTATTGAAATCTTGCACCGCATGATGACACTATTTTTCTTACAAGGACATGAGGATTATGATGTATTTTTTTACTAACTTTAAAACAAATATTTCAAAATGACCTGATAGTTTTAACAGCATGTTTTGATATTTTCATATGTACACAAAAATGTTTTTGACCCTTATAATCTAAGAAAAACAATTTTTCATAAGCTAGAAAACTTAAGAGAGATTCTAAAGAAATAAAGGCACCAACATCCTATCCTGCTGGGCTGATGACATCTTTGTTTGCATGTTTAAAAATTAAAATGGTGGCTTCGATAATAATGGTATTAAACTTTTTATTAATTACAAAGAAATGTTTTAGATTGCTTCGGGGGGTATGCGACTTAGTCAGATTAAGAAAAAAAAAAATATTATATGAAATAAGGATAATGTCAGACTTTGTCTCCTTTAAAGAGGGCAAGACAAGGGTTTTCATATTACTCTCACTTGATTATTTGGACAATTTGATAGAGAATTATTCCAAAATTTGTGTTGGTTGTACTAGCAGAAATTGGGAGAAAAAGCAAATATAGTATTCACTCTCACCAGCTCATCTTCTTGCTCGTACAAACTGGTGAATTCTTGATGACGTCACTCCAAGAACGTAATTTTTTGCGACGCTTTCACATCACACAAACAACATTGTGTTATAGTGTGTGTTCTATGAAATTTAACGTATTTACACTAGGAGTAGAACGATTTTTCAACAATACATTTCTTACCAAGCTGTTATTATTTTCTTAAATTTTTAATTAAATATTAATCTCTTTAAGTTTCATGAAAACATATCATTTTTCAAAATTCTGTAATGATATGGGCAGCACCTAGGCCTAGGTACATTACTAGGTGTTGCAAAGCTTTTGTCTAACGTTAGTACTAACACTGAAACTTGTAAGTTTATGAAGTTGAACAAGGTGGCGTTGAAATTTTTAATCTTAATTTGACATTTTCATGATAATACATCTATTGTATGTACATTGTTGTCATAGAAACAAAATGTAGCAAAAATTATCACGATGTATAAGTTCTTATAAAAAAAGAAATCATTCATAGGTTGAAACTAAATTACATTCTGAATTTTCCCAGTTCGGTTGATGCCCAACAAAGTTAATTCGTATACGAAACCTAATGTTAAAATTACCCATTGACTTAGTACATCGATTTGTTTTAAATGAATTTTTGTAAGTCACAAATTTAAACAGGCTTTTAAAATTTTGACTCAACTTGTAATTATTGCAAACATTGACATCTATATCAAAAACATTTATAGGGACTTGATATATCAAGATCAGTGTCTTCTGAAGAAGAGGAATTGCGACGCAAAGGAGAAACTTTGCCTATAAAATTTGCACTGTATTTGTATGTCCATTGATGAGATCGTTCTAGGAATGACTTCACACATCTTCCAGTTTTGCATATTGGGAGTGTCAATTACTTGATTAGTTTCAATTTTGTTTTCATGTAAATGGTTTTTTTCTGGACTTTTGATGGGGATATTATGTTTTTGATGTTAATGAACTATGCAAAACTGTAATAAACTTAATTTTTATTTTTGGTGTCATGCCCTCTTTAACCTCAAATTGCTTTCCACCAGGGTTTTGCTTTGGGTATCAAGCAACAACACATTTGAGATACTGACCTGGTCTGGCGTGACTGGTGACCGCTCTCCAATGGCTTTATCGTGGTCATGGTTATGATGCAAAAGCTTTAATCTCTTTTGAGTCTGTAAGAAAAAAACACAGATAAACTGTAATAAATCATTCAAATAAATAAACAAAATTGTGATTTTTTTTCGATTTATCTATTGTTTTTTTTTATACCATCTCTTCTTAGGCTTCATAAAAAAATTATTAGCTTATCTCCCGAACTCAGTTGGAAAAGTAATGCAGGAACGCGGTTTAAATTTTTTTCCAAGTCAATTTATTTTGGTGATTTGCAGCATTGTGTATCAGGTCAACCACATCAGGTGTAATAAAAATTGAAAACTATCTGAAGCAATTGTTCCTATTTCGGTAAAAAGTAATTTAAAAATGGATATACGGACAATGAATGATGATCTGAGAGAAAATATGGTACATGAAAAAATTAAAAATCTGGGATTCTCTCTGAAAACTGATGCACGCAAGGGATAAGATAAAAAATATTTTTGATGGGGCCTTATTGTCACATGCACATAGTTTAATATTTTATTGATTGATTGATTAATGAGATTTGTTGTAGGGCTGATGAATTGGGTACCTGCCTGAAAGATCGGGTACCCAGTATAAAAATATAAGGTTTCAAGTACAAAAAAAAAAAAAAAAAATCACATCAATAGAATTAATTCTTTTTGGATACCCGCACGAAAATTTAGTGTTACAGGTAATAAAAAAAAAATTAAATTAAATTAGGTCAATTTTTTTTTTTTTTTTTTGGGTACCATGATCAGAACCGATAACAGCAATGGGTACCCAGTTTCTCAATTTTTTCCTACCCAACTCAGGCCTAACTTGTGGGCACAATGACACCAAAGGCGATTAAAGGCCAAATTATATCAAAAGAACAAATGGTTGAGTTAAAGAAAATGTGAACTGATATGAAAGGTGTAAAACATTTTACCCAATCAATTGTTATCTTTGAATTTTTACATGCTTTTTAACACACAAACCCTGGGAAGATTTGACCTTCCTGCTTTCATGCTTTCTTCCTAGTTGGGAGTTAAGAAATTTGAACATAGAAATAAAAAAATTGAAGGTTAATGTGGAAAAATTATTGAAAGTTTTGTAACACTTCCTAAAAATTTCTTGCAAATTGAAAAATAATTCCTCAAAATTGATAAAGATTACCTGATTAAGCAGCAATGTTTAATAGAAATTTAATTTACCAGTGCAATTGTTTCACTTCTAACTGGGAAATTGTTAAGGGTTATTTCCCCTGCCCCCTGAGAGGTGATCCTTCCTATGCCCCTGAAAGACCACACTTATGCTGTTTTGTCATTTTGTAAAGTTTTTTCTATCATTCCTTTGTATCAAGGAAATTGACAACAACTTAATACACTAAATTTATATCAAAAGTTTAAAAGTAAAGACCTCATCCTTGAGCTGCTGAACGAGGGCATCTTTTTCCTTCTTCAGAGACTTGAGTTCCTCGGATGACTTGTTGCTTTTCCTGTTCAGTTCCAAGAGGGCGATATGTGCATCCTTTTCACCAATAGCAGCTGTCAGAGCCTCTTGTCTGAAAAAAAGCAGACAGAAAAGTTATTTTTTGAATCTTATTTTTACAATGGCTGATGTGATGTGGCACTATAAGTATAAGTGTGTAAACATTGCCCTCCTGAGTAGTTTTTTGACAGGGGAGGGGGAGGGGGAATGCATTAAAATTCCTTTAAGAAGTTAAATTTTTTAAACAAAAAACCTCATGATAGCAAAAATTTCAACAAAACTTTAGATGCACAAAACCCTCCTTACATATCACTGACCAATGTAGGGCAGACATGAAATGTTTTATTACACAACATGATACTGTAACATCCAACAGGGTACTGTTATCTATAACAGTATCCATGCATTCAAGCAGGGAGTTGTCATTTTAGAACTGATCTAAGGCTGCATTCTCACTGAATCTCCTGATCATGACTCCCCCCCACAATAAAATTACTTGATGATTGTATTTAAACAATGTCATGTGTTCTCACTTGATTGTGAGCCTGCAATCAGATCCACTGAAAGTGATCTGATTGCAGGGCATGAATGAACCTGAAAGTTGAAAAGCGGGTCATTTAAAACCAGTTTGCAAAGTTTATATGTGCGCAAAAAATGGATTTTTAAGACAAAATTGTGCGCCCAAAATTAGAAAATGTGCACTTAAAAGACAATGCTGTTCAATATAAACCTTTCAATTTGTGCCCCAATTGCACAAAATTGTGCTCCCAACTTTTCAGAATGTGGGCGGATGATTTTCCCTTCGAGAAGCAAACTATGCAAACTTGATTGAAAACCCAGCAAAAAACAACAGAGCAGGCTGAATGTTTGCGCGAAATCAACAAGTTGTAGCAGGATATTGCATAACTAACATGACCACAGATCACTGATCTGCATGCATGCACACACGGTTTTTTGAGAATCCTTATTGGTGGATCTGATTACCTACTCTGGATCATGATCCTACCCTCGCCTATGTCCAAGATTAAGTGACTATGATCGGATCCAAGCAGCATTCTCACAGTAAAAAATTGCCATATCTGATCGCCTGCAGTGGGTCAGATCGCGAGCTCATTCTCAAGTGAGAACACCCCCCGAAAACACAAGGCATTGACCTTGCAACAGTTTCATGAATCCCTTTGACCTATTGTGTCCCAAGGTAGCACTCAAGTCTTATAAACTGACACATAATTCATAAACTCCTGCTGAACATGACAAATGAGGCTGCAGCCATGTGCTTTTATTAGACTCCCTGAGGACTGTCCCCGTTCAATCTTGTTTCATAGTAACATTCAGATTTGAAACATATTGATATCATGTGTAACATAAAGTGGATCATAATTGCATCTTTATTGCATGGCTCCTCAATGCTTCATATCTATGATAAAGTGCAATGAAGGATGCATAGATCATGTACACCTGTTTTGGTGAAGGGCAGGAAACATTTTTTAGAAGAAAGGAGAGTCAAAAAAGAGAGGAGATTTAAAATTGAATAATAGATAAACAAAGGCCCAAAATGTTCATAGGGGAAAAAGTTTCATTGCCTGAAATAATGCAAATATTACTTCCAAAATTCATTCCATGTTTATACAAAAATTGGCAACCCAGCAACAAATCATGCCAATGTTTTTGTTCTTTGCTTTTGCTTCTTGGGCAGTTTCAACTGGATTTTTTCCTTCAAATAAATCAAACTTTGCCAGGTTGGAGAAAGGGGGCTTTACCCCCCAATGTTTTTCCATCCCACATGCTTATGACGGAGAAAGCTAACAGTGTTTTCGCCACACTACTTGGTAGAAGGTGGCTTAGCCAGTACAATGTACTTGCCAACCAGAGGTAACAAATATATGAGAATTTCTGACCAGCAGTGAAGATGTCAATGTCATCATAGTTGACAATGAACATGGTTTCTGTCTGGAACAAAAAAGGATGCACACACTGAGGTGGGGGATGGATAAAGGTACACAAATCTTAGCCTTTGACAAATGTATTCAATTGAGAAAATATCTTTTCACCCAAACTATCAAATGTCAAAAAATATCATAAAGAAAATCAAGTGGTGCTTAATGGGTTCAATATCAATGCATGATGAAAAAAATAACAAGCAATAAATCATTCCATTCATGAATTATAAATCTAATATTTCCAGACAACAGGTAAGGTGATAAACAGTGCACAATATTCCACCCACTTGCCAATGAATTGGAGCAAGTTTCACATGTTTTTTTTCTTCTTCATTTTGAATTAATAAAGAACAGCATTTGACATATTGCAATACCTGGGAGCACTTGCTATCACTCACCAGGCAAACACATGACCCCTGGATATATGGGTGGCCCTGTCAGAACCCCCAAATTGGCTAGCCAGCTATCTCTGACAAATTTCAAATTTCACAATTTCAGGGTGACAGTTTCCAACATGAACAAAAACATTAGGTTTGTACCAATTTGCTTCTGGGAATCAGGTAATCTCAAACTGTCCTTGTGATTAGAAGTAGATATTATGCCTTGTGGCAATATTTGACATTATTAAAAATGAGTGTGATTTGCAATCATTTTGGAGGATTGCAACCATTTTTTTTTTTATCTTTTCTCGTTGAGTTTTGATGCTTGATTGATTTCAAACTAAATGGTTTCCTGAAATACAATTGAGTCATTTTCTACAAGAAGGACTGGAAGGTGACTTGCACAAAATATTAGAATAAAAACCTCAATAAAGAAGAAGTTAATTAATTGCAACAGAAATTGTCAAAATGTTTTGTATGTGTATAAAATAATAAAATATATTTTTTATTAATGAGACAACAGTCTGGAAGACTACAATACTCTGCAAAAGTTCAAAATAATGCTAATCAAAATTACTTGTCAAAATAGTAGCATATCACACTTTTACTGTCAAAGTATTTCTGTAACCAATCAAGCTATAAAAAAAATTGATATCTTTTAATTTCCTTACTGTCCTCCACTCCAAAGTAAAACTTTGTTTTGGATGGATGAAGTATATCAATGGTGAATCAAAATACTACTACTACTATTACAGAACCCTGGTTTTGCTTTTTCAGAGGGGTACTCTATACTGGCCCTCTTTGCATCCACAGTGCACCTCTTTACCTCCACAGTGTCCCTCTTTGCCTCCACCCTGCCCCCTCTTCGGATCCACCCTGCCCCCTTTGCCTCCACCTTGCCCCTCTTTGTCTCCACCCTGCCCTGTTCCTCATTGCCTCCATCCAGTTCCTCATTGCCTCCATCCTGCCCCCTTTGCCTCCACCCTGCCCCCTTTGCCTCCATACTGCCCCTTTTTGTCTCCACCATGCCCCTCTTTGTCTCCACCATGCCCCTCTTTGCCTCCACCCTGCTCATTTTTGTCTCCACCCTGTCCCTCTTTGCTTCCACCCTGCCCCTCTTGTCTCCACCCTGCCCCTCTGTCTCCACCCTGTCCCGCTGTCTCCACCCTGCCCCTCTTTGTGTCCACCCTGCCTCTCTTTGTCTCCACCCTGCCCTCCCATCTTTGCTCCACTCTACCCCTCTTTGCTTCCACCTTGCTCTTCTGTCTCCACCCTGCCCCTTTGCTTCCACTCTGCCCTTCTTTGCCTCTACCCTCCCCTCTTTGCTCCACCTTGCTCTTTTGTCTCCACCTGCCTCTCTTTGTCTCCACCCTGCCCTCCCATCTTTGCCTCCACTCTGCCCCTTTTTGCTTCCACCCTGCCCATCTGTCTCCAACCTGCCCCTCTGTCTCCACCCTGCCCCTCTTTGTGTCCACCCTGCCTCTCTTTGTCTCCACCCTGCCCTCCCATCTTTGCTCCACTCTACCCCTCTTTGCTTCCACCCCGCCCCTCTGTCTCCACCCTGCCCCTTTGCTTCCACTCTGCCCTTCTTTGCCTCCACCCTGCCCCTCTTTGCTCCACCTTGCTCTTTTGTCTCCACCTGCCTCTCTTTGTCTCAACCCTGCCCTCCCATCTTTGCCTCCACCCTGCCCCTCTTTGCCTCCATCCTGCCCCTCTTTGCCTCCATCCTGCCCATTTTTGCCTCCACCCCTGTCTTCTTTGTCCCCACCCTGCAAGTCTTTCCCTCCACCCAGTTTTGCCTCCACTGTGCTCCCCTTTGCCTTCAACCTGCCACCTTCCTCTGCACCTTGCTCCCCTTTACTGCCACCCTCCCCCTTTTCACTGAGCACTCTTTTGAGAACTTGTTTGCCTTCTTTTCAAGCTGATTACAGTTCCCCAATGTAAAAAAAAAACAGGGGACACTCCTTTTTGCATTGACTACTCACATATTTACATTTAAAGTGCCCTGAAATATGCCCTCCAAGTGGCCTTGATGCCTTATAAATGCCCTTTTTGTCAGTGACACTCTGCCCCTTTGGGTCAGTGACACCAAGCCCCTATCTGGTTCAAGCTAGGGTTTTGTACTAGGTCAATACTACTGATTATAATAATGATACACAGCATAGCACAACTACAGTAGAACCACTTTGATCCGTATTAAATACAACAACCAGTATACTACTGGTTGACCTTTCCACCAAATAATACAGAGTTCACTGGATCCAAGAAATCACAAAAAATCAATCCCGCTCTATTTAGTTTTTATCCTGATTTTAACTAATATTTTACCAATATCCACAGGGATGTTATAAAATGTTTACAAAGCATCCTTTATGGTAAGGCAGACATACATGCTCCAAAAGTAAAAAAACTGTGACCTAGTTTTTGCCCAGAAGATAATTCCAGTGTCATGATGGGGTAAGAAAAACACCTGGAATCCGGAAAAAATCACACTGGAGGTCATTTCCAAATCTACTACAAACAAGAGATGGGTTTGATCCTAATTGAGGATTTACCCCCTGATAGTGATCCACATTGTATCCTCCACAATGGAAGAAAGAACTCAGCATAAGCCAAAATTTCAAATCCGATTTTGGGGTTTAGAATTTTGTTTCACAAAAAAAAATGCCCTTGCTTACTACAACTTAAGGTGAATTGTGCGGGTACAGCAAAACTGTTTAATACCAAATATTTTAAAAGAGTTGAAAAAATAAAATGAAATGATTATCCCTGGGGGTGAAAATTCCTTTATTAAATGGAAGAAGCAATTGTTATAGATTTGTATATATGACTAGTACATTGGGTTGGCTCTCTCATCCGACAATAACAAAGATTATTTTTGAATTTTCTGTTTGTAACTGGAATACTTAAATTACTTGGGAAAAAAAAACAACAGATTTCATGATTTTTCGAATAAAATTTTTATGGCAAATAATTCTTCATTTTTCTAATGAAGAAATGCTTAAGAAATATTAAAATAAGTGCACTTTTTTTCTTTTTCTTTTGGCACTACAAATTGGGCCCTTAAAAATACACATATTTTGCTCTCTATAGAAACTCCTCTAGCATCTAAATGCCACCAACTCATTCTTCCTCTGTCCAATGGGCATGGTTCCCATCCCAGGGGTCGAAATTTAAATTTTTCACCACAGTTCCAACGGAACAGTACTTCCTCAAATAATACTGTTCCAGACCAGATTTCACTGTTCCAACTTTTTTGGTTAATAGATGCAAATATTTACATGATGTAACATCCAGTTGCATACAGTCGTACACGTGTAAGCAGCCTTGCATATATGTATTCATGATTCATTGTGCTGAAAATTGCAGGCAAGGTGGGAAAAGCTTTTTTTCTTACTGAAAGAAATTATTTTATGATAATCTTGTTTAAACAACATGCAGTTTTTTGTGCAGTTCTTTAAGTCATTGAGCATTGATGCCACATGCTTGTGAAAAGAAGACTGTTCCAATGAAACAGTGATATTTGAAAAATCACAGCTCCTGCATAAAGAGCACTGTTCTCAGAACAGTGGAACTGTGGCAAATTCAATACTGTTATACAGTATCCCTGATGTTACATATATCTGCTATAAGGAGTACACAAACAAGAAAATCCTTACTCATATAATTCCTAAAAAACATATGTCTTCTAATGTAATTTCTACTGTTTTAGAGGGTAACATTTAACCCGCTTTTTAATTAAGAAAAACAACAATTGTAGGTAGATATGAAGTCCACTCCACCTCTTAATAATGAGGGCACTATTTAATTTTATAATGTGCTTTGCAATTTTGAAGTCAGCATGACTGGTGGTGCTATTCAACACTAATAGAAAAATTCCATTGGACATTATCTTGAGTAAAATGATGGTAGGTAGGTAGGTGGTTTGGTTATTTTACATTCCTTTCTCAACAGTTAAGGTTATACAGAGATGTCCACGGCCATTTTTTTTCTAAACCAGTTATCTAGCACTGGTGAATCAAGACCCACCCGAGGTTGAACCTGGGACCTGTTAGGAGTAAAAAAAGGAAGTGAAAATATGTAAGGATATGTCTCTCAACCTCCTACTGATAAATGTGTTCACATTTTATCATTGGACTTTAATATTTTAGGATCTTGTGAACTCATTTCTGCTGATAACCTCAAACACAATAATCTATAAATTGTTACCTGTGTGCCATCATGCCAAGCAGACTTTTGTGTAATATTTAATTTGATTGAGGTAACCTTACCAAGGGAAAATACATGACAAATAGATATTGTAACATCCTACAATAGTGGGAATGCTAGAATGACCTAAATAATTTTCTTGAGCACAGTTCTTTTTGATATCCAATTGCAAAATTGAGAAGAATAATTGCTTCAAACAAGACGGGTGACAGATCAACTTGGTATAGAAGTGTGATTTCTAAGTCAGTGCTGTTTAATTTTACAATCGACAATATGAGACCAGACAAAATAAAAGCAAGATAAGCATTTTAATAAAAAAAGAAAAAAAGATAGCATCCCCTAAAAAGGAGAAAAACACTGTGACTTATCTTGGAAATAACAAAAGTACCATGGCTCTGGACTCACCCGCGGCAGTATATGGGCACTGTAACTCAACCCGAACAGAATGAAAACACCAATTTTGTGATGTATTACAGGATGACCTTGGGTATTTCCTTGTGTAAATCCTTTGTTGTGTAAATCACTATCATAATTCTTTGAATCGGTGCAGCAAATTCTGACAGCAGTTTTTGAATTTTGCCATACCCCCAATAAATTTCCAGGAGGAATAGACTTTCCCATCACTTGCAATGACTTAGATTTAGGAAAGATTTACATAATGATTTTGAATTGTCCACCCAATCATACCCACATATTGCATAGACAAAAATTGATCAAGCTTTGATCAGCCGTAGCTCAAAAAATATAAGTGCTTTTTCCAAAATTAAAACCTAATCTACTGAGATTTTAATACTCTTTCAAACAAAATAGAAATTGCATGTTTAAAAGTTGAAAAGGATTAAAAAGTTAAACATCCAACTCACTTTGTTTCCAAAGCCTCTTCAAGATGTTTCCTCCCCTCGGCCTGAACCACCTTCAGCCTGCTCTCCTTTTCTGTCAAGATGGCTTGTGTTGCCGTCAGCTTTGTTTCAGCATCTGCCAACTTCTTCTGTATTGTTTGTAAGGTTTTCTTGGTGTCATCCAGCTGTAAGATCAAAGGATAACAATTCTTAGTCAGGAGCAGAGAAAAAAGAAAAAAGAAGAGTACACTGTAAAATATTAACAGTTTTGCAATAAGGTTTGTTTGTTAGTTGAGGATATACCGCCCAGTCTAAGACAAACATGTCAATCTAATAATTATGTCAGGGTGTTATAAGGCAAAGAATTCTCTGGGCATGGACAAATTGGATGAAAAGTGACAATCGTCTGAAAAGTGGAGATTTTATGATAAGTTTAATGGTTCACTCTTTTGATCGTCACAGAAGAAGCGAGTAATCATCAAAAGTCATACGCTTTCAGGCTAGTAGCAAGGAATATTTAAGGGGGGTTCCTTTTTTGCATAAAAGGGCAACAAACTATAAAATTCCAGGTGCTTATTATTCCTTTAGATTTCAAAAGGGCACTTTCTCAACAAAAGGGGGTTCGTTCACTCCAAGGACCAACCCCCTCCCGCGGCTATGGCTTTTAATAAACAATGAATTAAAAGTGCTTGTAAGTTTAAGGGACAGGCAATTCTATAACAACTTTTAAGATTCAATCCCTCTAAAACATAGCAAGATATCACCATGCTTCCTTCACACTTATGTTATTCTTTTTTAAGTCTCATCAATCAACAAATTCTTTCAAATGATCTTCAAATTCAGCACTAAACTATCTCATCGTTTTAGTAATGTTGTGAATTTTTTTTGTATGTATAAATGGCCAGAAACCTAACAAATGTTTCTTTAAATTTCCTGTCTTTAATTTTCAGTCAATGATAATGATGAGACACTCTTCTGATGTTAGGTGTTGATTGGGAATATGGTCAAAATCTAAAACTCCTTCTTATCACCTTCTGGTCAAAGAATATTATCAGAGGTTTATGTTTGTTTGTTTGTTTGATGAGGTCTTAACGGCACCACGACAACGTGGGTCAAATTGTGCCTGAGAGGTCAGATCATTTTAGAGGTAGGAAGGAAAGAAAACAGGGAGAGAATGAGAGAAATTCAAGAACAAAAGTCAGAAAGCTGTGATCGAGAGAGGAGGTGCATGGGTGAAACAAAAACAAAGTAGGGAGGGGGTGAAAGAGGGGAATCAAATATGGTTGTAGTGAGAAGCATGATGAAGGAAGGAGATAATTTTATCCGGAGGATTTTTCTGGAAGAACTCAGCAATTGAGTTGTGGGGAGCGAGGGAAGCTCTGGGAAGGTTGTACAGGGGGCAAGCAAGGAGAACGTGATGGATAGTGAGGATGCAGTGGCAATTGTTACAGAGGGGTTGGGGGAACCAATAAGGAGGTAGGAGTGAGTGAGGTGGGTGTGACCAATTCTAAGACGGGTAATATGAACGTTGTCGATACGAGAAAGGTTGTTGATGGTGGATTTGATCGGGATTGTGGGCTGGATGACATGGAGTTTGTTATCAATTTGGGAGTTCCATGAGGTTTGCCAGCGGTCATGAACAAGGGAAGCGATAAGCAGTTTGATGTCTGAGAGGGTTTTGGGAAAAGGGGTAGGGATAAAAGGTTTAAACAAAGAAGCTTGTCCTCGGAATTAATTCCTAGACGGGCTGAAAATTTTGTCAGCGTCATAGAGCTAGGACGGGTCAATTTGTCCTGTTTCACCATACACAAAAAAATAAAATATTGGCTATCTTTGCGCATCCCAAGAATACATACACCTCTATCTGCTATAGACATATACATGACCTTACCGATGATGGCGTTACCTCCCAGGCTTCTGCGTGAGATCAAATCCATTCTCTTTATGCTTGGATTTGTGTATATTTGGGCACAACAAGGAAGTAATGGCAGTGAAGCTGAATGATCTTTTGCAAAGATTGGTTGAAATTAATATCTTAACTGGATGGGGGACATATTTGATATGCATATATCATTTTTATATAATAAACAATTTAAGTAGGCTTATTATTTTGAACCATATCTTAGTAAGCACTGAACACTGTTTTCTATGTTGTGCTGTGGATTTTTAGGTTTATAAATCCTGGAAGGTTTGATAATTCCCCTGTAATAATAGACTTTGCACATTATGTAATAAAGGTAAAATTGAAAATGAATTTTTTGTTAAAATTTCCTATCTGTTTTTGAATTGAGGCTTTTGTATATACCAAGGTTCTTCTTTCATCATCCTTCTATGAGTAGATTTTGTTTGTTGATGAACACAAAAAAAAACACCTTCTTTTCTGTTGAAAATTGTACTATATGTAGACAAAGCATTGAAACATAGAATCAAAAGAAGTTCAAAAGGAGTTTCAATTTATTTTTTCATCAAAGTTATGACTGAAGTGAAAAGACCTTCTATTTCAAACAATTTTTAATTTATTCAAACTCACCGCAGGCTTTTATGACCACACTGAAGAGAATATAAGTAGGATTCAACTTTCAGATTTTCAGAAAAGTTTGTTATAAGGTTTATTTTTCATTTGTATACAGATACCAAGTGTATGCTCAGGTAGATTTTTTCTTATTGCAAGTTTTATCTGTGATGTAGTTAAATGTATACTTTTATTTGAATGTCTTTTATATGTTATATCGTTATAAAAAAGTCTTGTCGCCTAATCATTGAAAATAAATTGCATTGAATTGTATGCTGCGGAAGTTTTGTTATGAAAATTTCCAGAAACTAGATGGCCTTTGGAAAATGAACATGGCAGTTGGAAATTCAACCGTTTCTCCAGAGGCACCTTCACGAATTCACCCAGTTGGAATTTTAATGCCTGCACACCCCTCCTCCCCCTTCACCCAATCAAAGACTGTGGCGACGCCCTTGCTTGAAAGTTCATAATATGGGAACATTTTGTACATCAAGGCCAAGGGAGTAGCAAAGGGTTAGTGAAAAGGTCCAAAACTAAGGGTTCCTTAGTAACTGCATTTTTAGACATGTTACACAAAAATTATAAAAGAAGAGTATTACTTATTAACATTTTGCACCACAAAAGAACTGAAGATGAAAAAAGTGCACAAAAACTTTGCAATTGATCATCAGCACAATCTCAAACAAAAAGAAACTCATGAGATTTGAGTAGAGTACATTCGGTATTTTTTTTCTTCATAATTTAGAAGATGGGACTAAAAGGACTCAATTTAAAACAAACTAAAAAACCATTTTCTTGCTTCCAGCTGTAAGAATTGAAAGGAGAATTATTAAAACACATACCGAATGTACTCTACTCAATGCTCATGAGTTTCTTTTCGTTTGATTATATATATTAAAGCAAGAAGATGTAGGGAAACTCAAAAAAAGACACCAGCAACTTTCACTGTTAAGCCTCGTGTATTGAAAGTTTTTTTTTAATCATTGCATACATGATGCACAGATTCCAACTACAGTACAATAGGCCTTTGTCTGTAGCTCATGATACAGGTCCCTGCTGAAACTTATCTCTGCACATCAAACAAAACACACACAAACCGTCCTTGTATGTGCAGGGAAATCAAACCCCTCTTGTGTGGAGGGAGTTGGATTGTAATTATGTTGTTTACATAGGATATGATGGAAGTAGATCCGGTCAATCCTGAGTTCAGGCCACAAGAATGAAGCAGACTGTGTAATTGTTGGATAAACAGGTTTGAGAGTTATTTTTAAAACATGGGGCTATCATGTTGCAAGTGAGAGTGCTTCTTTATATACCGTTAGGGTCTTTGCTAAAAAAAAAATTCTAGAAAAACTGCATCAGTTACAAAAGTATGCTTGACATTGGGATTGTGGAAGCAAGTTGTTAAGAACAAATAAACTAATAGTCGTTAAGAACAAATGGGACTCACCACGAAATACAATCATTATTTCCATAAAATTCCCTCAAGAAAGGGGTGGGGGATCCCTTCCTGCAGTACTTTAATGATGAAGTAAGGAATTGTAAATGAAGGCCCAAGCAGTACTCAGGCATGTGAGAGACACTTGATAAAAAAGCTGAAAGTAGCTTATTAAAAATAAATGTTGAAAAATTGAAAGCAGTTTATTGCTGGCGCCGAGCATATGAGCGCAATCTGTGAAACACTTTTAGCGTGGGGCCAGGGGCCCACTTAAGGCCCCTGGTGGGGTCCAAGGAAACAGAAAATTTGATTTTCTATGACTAGGAAAAAGGTCTTCTGAAAGAATTTTTTATTTTAAAAAGCTTATTTTCTTAATAAATCACCCCCTCCCTTCAAAAAAAAAAAAAAAAAAAGAAGGAATTTCTATCAACTTTTCATTCAGAGCAGAATATAGTTTAGGCATGTCAGCAGCATTGAAAAAAAAGTCATTAATGACGTGATCTGACGTCATGTTTTGATGTTTATAAATCAGTGGAAAATGAAAATAACTGCATCACAATTGCCACAAACCCCATTAGCAATATCATGGCACCCTTAAGGGTAGAGTTGGTTCTCTATTCCTTCTACCATAGCACCACAGTGGACATAGGTTGGGCCAAGTCCGGGTGACATAATGGCGGGCCACTCCATAAATGTTGCCAATAAGGGTTTAAGGAACCATTAACTGACATCCATGTACCAATATTCCATTTTCACAAGTACATAGTCGGGCCGAAGCCAACAGTCGGGGAAATGGCAGTGACAAGTTAAATGCTTTTTAACAATTATCTTAACTTTTTATTCTTATTGTGAGTTAAGTCTTCACTTCTCTCAAAAATTTCCAGTAAATTCTTGCATTTCCAAAAGGGGCTGAAATTTACTTAAAATAAATGATTCATCTTATTGATACATCTCAATGACAGCAATTAACGTTTTTAAAACTATTTTCTATCAAATTTAACCTCTGGGCTGTCTCTCTATGAATTATCACGGTTAGGCCTAACATTAGGCCTTTCACCCAGTTTTACTATAAGATGGCAACTAGCCTAACACACTGTACGTTCAAACTTCGAAGGAATAAAGAAAAGTCTGGCGAAATCGTATTAACGTTAGACTCTTGTCTAATAAATTACAGTCTCAAAGTATGTGAGAAATCTACGCTACACACAGGTTTTACGGCATAATTTTTTTTGTTTATCTCGCAAAAGAAGACAAAAAGTTTCGCTTAAATAAATTAATACAATGGCGGCGGTAAGGGCATTAATCGCGGTAAATAATCCGCGCTAACTGCGATATCGGTACGCTTATTCCCGACTGTACTGTATGTTACTATATTACATACACTAGATTCCAGTGACCACTTGATTTATCAAGTTTGGAAATCCTTCCAGATTGAAGTTCTGATGTACATAACAGATTACCAATACCCTGATGTACTGTACTCTTTATATTCAACGTAACCCCAAAGCACCTCATATTCTTGTAATGCAGTTCATGCCTTTCTTATCAAAAAAATCTGTACCTGAAGGAGATTTCCTTTGAGTAAAGTGTTTAAAATATTTAGACAGGGATTAAACTTACAAAGGAAAAAAAGTAATCATTCATGCAATCAGGGAGGAAGGGGGAGTTGCAATAGATAGTGCGTTTTTCACCTATTGGGGTAAAAACTATGATTTTAAATCTGTTTTAGATTTGAAAATTTTTAAAGGAAAATACTGCAATAATGATTCTTTTCTCCTTTATTTCAAATATGAAAGTTCTGCATAAACAAGGTTCATAGACTTACAATCTTTCACTCGTTTCCTTTTCCCTTGGATAATATCCAGTTAATCTTCACCACAGATGCAGGCTGTGGCCTCATCCGCTAATTTATCCCACGACAAAGGGACTGTAGGGAGAGCTGTTCATCCATGAACCTTAAAGGAGCACTAAAACAAAAAGTGAGGGAGGGCGTATTTTTAGGAGGTCCCCTCTCCCCCCCCAAAAAAAAATCTAATGCTTATCTAGCACACAGTGATATTTTCTGCTTAATATGAATAAGCAACCTTTGCACTCACGTCGGCTGTGGACTATAAAAGCATGAAGTTTATTGATCTATTGTGGATAATCTATCTGTGAAAGTCGCAAAAACGAGCGCTCTCACTTTTCGGTCTATTGCTCCTTTAATAACTGCTATGACTTACCTGTCTCTGGAGCTTTGAGATAGTGTGTGTCTGCTGAGCCAGAACCATCTCCCTGTCTGCCGTTATTGTTACACTCTCCTTTAAGGCTTCCTCCAATTCTTCCAAACGATCATTCTTCTGTTTCACCATCATCTGAAAGAAAACAAGCAGCAGAGTTTCGTATTGATTGGCTCAGAGCAATTCAACAATCATTCCCATATTTAAAAGAAATATTACATACAGTGTAAATCACTTTGCCCCCTCCCTCGAATATTTTGAAAAGTCACACATTTTGTCTGATATATAAACCTTTGCCAATCTTCCAAAAAAAAGCTGCCACTCTCTTGCCCTCCTTGAGACACTTACTATTCAAAAAAATCAAAATATACAATCAATACAATTCCCCCCCCCCACCCTTTCTCCTACCTCGCCTTCTTTCAATATTGGACCATAATTTTTTTGCAATACCTTTTTTTGATTGAACGGTAGTTTAAGGCAACTATATATATACCATTGAATTGGAGGGGTGGGGGAGGCAAGGGGATACTTGGCGGTGTGGAGGAGGGTAAAGAGGTGAAAATGAATTAAAAATCCTGCTCTTAATGTCATCTATAAATAAACACTCCCCATGGTCTACAATCACCCAATAGATAGATATATTGTATGAGAAAAATAAAGAAGCAATTTTGACTACAGATTCAACAGAAAACAATTGAATACCATGTGTCTCAAGGAATTTTGACCAAGATTGCAGCATCAAAATCCTGGCACTGCCACTGATTACATAATACTTGCCTGAGTTTAGCCAGCAAAAGAAATATTCAACTTAAAATGCATCAACGTCATCATCGCAGGATGAACGAAATCACTCAATCATCATTAAGGAATAAACACAACCAATCAGACTGTGACAAAATGTCTTATTTTGCCTTCTCATGGGAATACCTTTTGCATCAAAAGTGAGTTTTTCTAACCTCATACATTTATATTTGCATTTTCAGTATTGGTTAGTTGGTGGGTTTAAGGGCACCAATAGATGGAAGAGGTTGCGTGCATGCAATGCTCACTATAATTGACCTCTCCGATTAGGAAAAAAGTTCACACCAACCATAGCAATGCGGTAACTAGGTGGGGCAAACAAACTTCAAATCCGCAATCATGCATGACCAATGCTTTGACATTTAGATGTTCATGTGGTCTGCTGCAAGCTTTGATCCATCTATGGCACTTCTCAGGATCTTCAGAATTTTAAGTAAAAGGAATAAAAAAGACGGTTTACTAACCGTTCTGGGTATTGAATTTACAAAGCCTGTAGCTGGCCAGTAGGTGCAATTTTTGTTCACCGTATTGTCATCACTCAGTCTGTGTGTGTAGAAATTTGTTTCGTACAGTATATTACATTGACTGCATGAGCTAGCTAGCTGTACTGTACCAGTACCGCATAGTATTTTTGCCCCACTTAGTTATGCAGATTTTGTTGCTAGGAAAATTTGTATGGTGATTGATTGAAAAAGCTGTCAATCATCCCAACTCAGAGAGGTTAATTTGCACCACTAATAAGGTCTACCTCCTAGTAAGGTCATCTTGCTGCTTTTAAGATTTCTCTGAAATTTTTGGTATGTTACTAACTTTCCATTCCCTGTGTCCCATTTAGAGAAACTGCTCAAGTAATCCATTATCTTCAAGTTGAAATTTTGCTTCAAAATTCAGTAAAAAATAATTATCTACCATTTTTTCTAAGACTATTTTTTCCTTCAAAATATTAACATGCCACAAAAATCTTTAACTACAATTACCATATTCGATGTATTAAACACTCCTGCTTTAATAAGTGCCCCTGCTTTAATAAGTGCCCCTGCTTTAATAAATGCCCCTACTTTAATAAGTGCCCCTGCTTTAATAAGTGCCCCTGCTTTGATAAATGCTCCTGCTTTGATAAGTTCCCCTACTTTAATAAGTGCCCCTGCTTTAATAAATGCCCCTACTTTAATAAGTGCCCCTGCTTTAATAAGTGCCCCTGCTTTGATAAATGCTCCTGCTTTGATAAGTGCCCCTGCTTTAATAAGTGCCCCTGCTTTAATAAGTGCCCCGTTTTGATAAGTGCCCCTGCTTTAATAAGTGCCCCTGCTTAATAAGTGCCCCTGCTTTAATAAGTGCCCCTGCTTTAATAAGTGCCCCTGCTTTAATAAGTGCCCCTGCTTTAATAAGTGCCCCTGCTTTAATAAGTGCCCCTGCTTTAATAAGTGCCCACCCAACATTTTTTGACAGATAATTCATAATTCATTTGATTAATTTAAAGACTTAAAACTCAAGCTTTGTTACATTCTTTGCCTATTTTGTGTCTGATGTTTTTGAGTTGGTTATTGTGGAATTATAGAACCAGTTCACATATATGGACAAAGCAGTTTGAATAGCATACTGTACGTGGCCCATGAGATGATGGGCGCTTATTAGGAAGAAACTTTGGGCCTAAAAAGATGTGCAATTCTTATTTTCGTAAGCAACCCAGGCGATTATTACTTCGAATACCGTAAAACTGGCTTCAAAGCAGCTAAAAAATGAACATACCTGTAACTGCTGCGTGTCTGTTGTTAGCTCACCCTCTCGCTTCTTGGCTTCCTCCAGTAGCTGAGCATTCATCTTCTTCTGTTGTTGCTGATCACGTTTGATGGAAGAAAACTTCTTACTTACATCTTTCAGTTGTCTAAACCAAGAGAAAAAAGAAAAGAAAAAAAAAAACATAACTGCAACTCACTACCCTTGATTCAGAAAAAAAAAAATGTTAAAGAACACCAATCAGATTCAATTTTGAAATTTTGTTTCAAAATCTAATTGGAAATATATTTATCTGTCTTCATTGTGATGTATAGTTTTATCAGAAATCAGGTTGTGCAAGAATGTTTGTTTTTTAGAACAGATTTTGAAGCACTGTTATTACTTCCACTCCATGACATTATCTATTATCTCTATCCTTAAGAAACAGTTCTTTCTAGAACTATGACGTTTTATCGAAGGTCACGATTTACGCAGCATCTTCCATTTCGAATCTTTCAATTGTCTCAACAAATAGGGGAAAAAAGAAAAAAAAACAACAACTGCAACTTACTACCCTTGATTCACTATTATGTATGGTTACTTTGATACTGTAACTCGCTACTCTGAAACTAGTGCCAATAAAGTTTGGCTTCCTTCAAAGAAGCTGAGCCTGAAAAAAATTACATAGTGCATTTTTGTAATGATATTTCTTTGAGTATATCTTTTGATAAATATGTAATGCAAGTTCTTTAATAGAGGGTGCTAGAAAGCTGATGTAAAACCAATATGGTGAGGAGCCTTATGTTTCAGTCTATTTCACAAAATAATCTGACACTTCAGCTATGTAAATTACAGGGACAAAATAGGTCTCCGAAGTGATGGCTTCAGCTTGAAAAATTGATTTCCAGAGAAGATGTGATGTTTTAGTCGACTTGGATTTGTTACGTTCTAGATACCTGAAAAGGCAAATAATTAGACTTAAAGATATTTTCAATTATGTGTTTCCATTGTTAATTCAAATGTATTTAGATGTTGCTAGCATCATTTCTTTAAAATCTATCTACAAATTTTTTTTTGATGAAAATCGACCCCTAGCCTCTGGCAGCAGAAATATTTTTGGAAATTAAAATTCATCTAATGCATCTAAAATTAGCGGCAATCTACCAACAAAATATGCAGGTGACATTTTCCTTAAATTTCCACACTCATGACCTCAAATATATATAGATCCAATAATAGTTTGCCTGGTTAGACATGTTAACCCGAATGTTTATCTGAGATGATTTTAATGTTAGAATCCAAAATGTTCTTCTTTTCATCAATTGAATTTTTGACCTCTCTATTTGATTTTAAGCCATTATGGAGCATCAAAAACATAAAATATCTGAGCTTATGGGGGCTTTGCCCCCTAGACCCCACTAGGGGCCGGCTTAAATTTTCTTCTATTCATCAATTGAAATTTTGAACTTCTTGTGTTTGATTTTAAGCCATTTTGGGCATCAAAAACATAAAACCTTCAGAGCTTCTTGAATCCAAAGGCAGCACTATATCAGTGTCCCCACAATTTTCTCCTCTTCAATGCTGTGCCCCCCTCCAGACCAAAAACTCTGAAAAAGCCACTGGATACATCAAATATCTTGCCTATATTCAAATAACTCAAAATCAGATCAGAAAGAAATTGAAACTAAAAAAGATTGTCTACTAAGTTTAAAGCAACTTTTAAAAGTCCATTAATCTGGGGGCATTTGTGCACACTTTTATTTTGTTACCAATAAAACACTCTAACTTAGTTTCCACAAAGGAAATTTCATTATGGCAATACATCACATTTAATATTGAAAAACTCAGTATCTACTAATTAGATAAACAAGCATGCAGAGGAATAATCTGTTTTTTAATCAGAAATTAGATTTTACAAGTATTTTTTTTTACAATTTAGAACAAATTGTAAAACACTGTTATTTTCTTTCACTCCATAATTTTATCTACTATCTCTATCCTTGAGAAACAGATCCTCCTAGAACTATGATGCTTTATCAAAGGTCACCATCAACGCAGCATCTTACATTTTGAATCCAAGCAACTCCTTGACCAGATGATGAAAGTTGATTAACGACAGAAATGATCTTGAAGCACATTACAATGCAAAATGCACATCTTGCGCACTAGCTAATACAGCTAACGAAAATACTGAACAGATCTGAAATTAAATGACCACAATGAAAATTTCTCGTACATTTGCAGAGATACATTTATCAAGAAAGTGGGGTTACCCTAAGATCTCAAGAATTTGTTGAGTTGTAATCCATGGTGCGGCATGACTTTAAAAATGTAAAACCATACTGCATCACTTGCAATTTTTTCCTTGATCAGATTATAAACCTTTACAAATCATTACTAATCATTTTGGTAAGGTATAGACATCATAAGTTAAAATGTCTAATTCACATAATTTTTGGGAACTTTTTCTTGACCATACCAAACAAAAATTATTTTCTGTGACTTTAATAGTCAAGTTATCAAGAAATGTATTCCATCCTCTTTTATCAAAGACTCTCAAATTTTTTTATTTTTTTAAGATGCATGGACAAAAAGAGGTATTATATTACAGAAAAAGGTTGAATTCTGAAAAGAATAGATTATGTTAATAGCACCTGTATTTGACCAGTTTATCAATGTTTCAAGAATTTTTAATGTATGGATGGAAGAGCAGATACTTCTAAATCTTTAATATTATTCTGCAAATTTGTGTCCCAAACTGTAGTCACTGAATATCATGAGATTGTTTCCTCTTGCTAAATTTGTATTAAGGGTAAAAAGAGATTCAGAACTTAGTGTCATATTCAAGTGCTCCCATTCAACAAATGTTGGTGGATGATTGAAAAACAATTAACATGAGGAAATAGGTTTGCTTACTATAATGTCACAAAATTACAATACAAGTCGCATAATTTATAATAATAAAGCCTGAAAATTCCAAATGCTGTAAAATCATCCATTTTGAACCGATTCTTATGAAATATTTTGCAGCTTTGGATTTAGCTCAAGTTGTTCTACCCGTCTATAGATCTTGAAGTATATCAAACACATAATACTCACATCAGTGCAGAAAACTAGGCAAACTTTGTCACACAGGAAACACATATACAAAGTAACTCTTATTATATTAATTGTAATCATTGTCTTTTTAAGAAGATCAATAATGGAAAAAGACATGAAAACTTAATTGACAGACATGATAATGATTGATTGAATTGACTCTTCATGCGACAATCAATCAATTTTTGGAATGATACGAATATGATTATTAATACACTGATGTAAACTCCAACTTCACTTTAAAAATTCATCATCTACACAAATACTATCTAACCTAAAAATAGTTTAATTCTCCAAATAAATGTCTATATATGAATATTTTTTCTTCTAAATGTACATCGATTTTAAATCTTCGTACCATCAGTTCTGCTTTGACAATACCCATGGAGGTTCAATATAAGCCCAGGTGCCATCTGCAGTATTAATAGGTACATGAATTAGGACAATATTTGGCTGGTTTTTAAGAAATTTTGAAAGAAGACTTGTGGAATTGTCTCACCTCCCAACCAGTTAAGCCAGATTTTCAACTAACAGCTTGGTACTATAGTAGATAGAGCCTTACAGTCAACTTCATGTAGTTCATAACCTTCTAACACTAGACTTATCTTATAAAAGTCTTTTTGGAATAGCAATGACTGTCTATGATACAATAGAACTTTTACTTCAAAACATATGACAGCAACTAAAAATGCCCTCCCAATAACCCCCACCATTTCTCATAAACAATTCCCCTTCCTAACTATACCCAATCCTGTATACCACTGTTACCTTATAACTATACACAAGTTATATAATAACTTAAACTTCACGTTATTGCCGTTCTATCTAAATGTTGAGCACCAGGCAATTAACCTCTCGAGTTAGTTGATTGACAGCTTTTTTCAACCAGTCACCACACGAATTTGCCTAGCAACAAAATTTGCATAACTAAGTGGGGCAAAAATCCTATGTGGTACTGATACAGTACAGCTAACAAGCGGCACGCACTCATGCCGTCAATGTAATATACTGTACAAAACAAATTTCTGCACACACATACTGAGTGACGAGAGATCCAGAAAAGTGCCATAAATGGACCAAAACTTGCGACAGGCCACATAAACATCCAAATGGCAATGCATTGGTCATGCATAATTGCGGATCTGAGGTTTGTTTGCCCCACCTAATTACGGCGTTGTTATGGTGAGTGTGGCTTATTTCATAACTCAGAGAGGTCAATTGGAGTAACAGGCCCCATTTTTACAGTCTCTGGTATGACCCAATCCAGGATTGAACTTGGGTTTACCAGCTAAAAAAGTGTGAATGCTCTACCACTCAGTCAAACAGCTAGCAGCTAAATGTCTTAAAGAAGAAAGCTATTATCACTTGGATTAAAATAAAAATAAAAAATGAGTCGACTACATTGATTGTCTTAGATAATCAAAACATGGAGACACCTATCATGCGAGTACATAACAAAAGCACACAACTCTCTCTCTGGCTTACCCCGGGCAATTCCATCGAATGATGCTGACATTAGGAAAGGGGTAGAAAATAGACAGGAGTAATACATTGTACCACATAGGAAGTGCATACTACCGTTACAAAGAAATTAGGATATGATGAGTGTTTTATTAGACAATATCAGGTATTTTCATTTCAATGATTAGTTCAGTGATGAAACATGTATGCCTTTATGATACAAACCCAAACAGAACAGAACTTATCCCTTTCGGGAGATATCAAGTCTTAAAGGAATATTCCCATCAGACATCAAGTTTCAAAGGATATTCCCATGAGATATAAAGTTTTAAAAGAATATTTCCATGAGATATCAAGTCTCAAAGGAATATTCCCATGAAATATAAAGTCTTAAAGAAATATTCCATGAGATACTAAGTCTGATGACATATCAAGTCTCAAAGGAATATTCCCATGAGATATCAAGTCTCAAAGGAATATTCCCATGAGATACTAAGTCTCAAAGGAATATTCCCATGACATATCAAGTCTCAAAGAAATATTCCCATGACATATCAAGTCTCAAAGGAATATTCCCATGAGATATCAAGTCTCAAAGGATTATTCCCATGAGACATAAAGTCTCAAAGAAATAATCCAATGAGATACTGAGTCTTAAAGGAATATTCCCATGACATATCAAGTCTCAAAGGTATATTTCTATGAGATATCAAGTCTCAAAGGAATATTCCCATGAGATATCAAGTCTCAAAGGAATATTCTTATGACATATTAAGTCTCAAAGAAATATCCCCATGAGATATCAAGTCTCAAACAAAAATTCCCATGAGATATCAAGTCTCAAAGGAATATTCCCATGAGATATAGTCTCAAGGAATATTCCCATGAGATACTAAGTCTCAAAGGAATATTTCCATGACATATCAAGTCTCAAAGGAATATTCCCATGACATATCAAGTCTCAAAGGAATATTTCCATGAGATATTAAGTCTCAAAGGAATATTCCCATGAGATATCAAGTCTTTAAGGAATATTCCCATGAGATATCAAGTCCTAAAAAGAAATATTCCCATGAATTTTTATTTTCATTTCTATGATAGATGAAACATGTACGCCTTTATGATACAAACCCAAACAGAAGAGAACTTATTCCTTTCGGGAGATATCAGGTTTTAAAGGAATATTCCCATGAATATTCAAAGAAACAAATTGATATAAAACCAGAGCCAAAAGGTTTCGTGGTTCCGATGCTTTTGCATAAGCTGATTGATTTGCAAGTTTTGTATTAACTGTCATGTCATTGCATATCATGAAATATTTGTTCCATGATATTTATCAATAAGCCACGACCAACATGCAGATCAATAAAATAGACAAAAAAAAATAGGTACTATTGACAACACTAGCATGTGCGCAATAATCAACAACATTATCATAACAAGTATGATGCAAAACAGACATGCTAATGTCTCATATTTGAATAAATTTACATTATGCCACACCTACTCATTAATATGCATGGTATCACCACCAAAACCAATCAGGCACATCCACAGACCATGGGCTATATGTGAACTACATATGACTTGAATTTAGTTTATCATTAAATGCCCACTATGCATATTAATAAAATTCAACGTTTTTATATCATGAACAAAACAGATAAAAATGTGATTGTTAAAATATGAGCATTTCAAGATTTTAACATTAAGCTCCGCCTACTCAATAATATGCATGATATCACCACCAAAAACAATAGGGCACATTTACAGATCATGGGTTATCTGTGTACCAAAAATGACATGAATGGCAAGTTATCGTTCTTGAGATACAGCATTAAGAAACTCTTTTCAGCAAAATCATATTAAGCCCCGCCCACTGCGCATATTAATAAATTTTAACATTTTTATACTATGGGCACTTCTACAGACCATGGGCCATCTGTGTACCACACATGATATAAATCCACTGTACTGTTCTTGAGATATCATGTTTATGAGCTCAGCATCACACACACACAAATACACATATATACACATACGCAATCATGACCGCATAGGTTCCTGATTCTATCGCATCGGAACCACAAAACATGATATCTATTGTTCTTTATGTATTTCTATGAAATGAAAATGTATTTGGTTTGAAGGGTTTTCACTAATTTGTTTCTTTAATATAAAAATTCATAAGAATATTAATGAGTAAAGGTAACTGATCAAAAGTTTTCTACACATGAACTAAGAATGATTGTTTTTGTTATAAATGAGCATGAAAAAAGGGTTATCTAGGTGCTAAATAGGAAAGTAGGCATCTTTTACATATGAACTATAGAATTATCTACAGGTAAAATATGAAAACACGAGGATTAAATCTGCTGAAGAGTTAAAAGGTTATAATAACCCCACTGCAGGATTAATATCTAAACACAACATTAGTTGAAACACTATATCATAGGTGTTTGAAACTGAATGAAAAGTTTTCTGTGAATCACTGACATCAATCCCATAGCTGCATATATTGTAATCTTTATCAATAATACAAAATTAAAAAAACAGACTTCTTGAAATAAACTCCAAGATCACATATGACATACAAAGATATGTTCAGTCTCCTGATTTTTAGGCACTAATTCCCAACCCCCCACCCTCCCAATTTTTATTTATTCATTTATTTTAATTTAATAAAAACCACTTTTGCAATTTTCACTGTATTTTCAATTGCATGATATAATATACACAGATTAAAAGATCAGAAGTTGAGAATTTTGGCTTTAGCCTTCTGAACTATACAAACAACACTTCAACACCTGGAGCTATCCCTGATGATTAAACCTTTATTGTTGTTTCATTGACACATATCTGCTAATACTCCAAAAATGGTATGGTCACATTTCTGTGACCTACCAGCCGCTAACAAAATATGTGCCAATCAGTACCCGGTTAATAGCTTGTGTTGTATTGAAATGTTTGGGCATAAGATTTCCTGTGTAAAGTTAGAACAAAAGACTGGTGCTGAACTGGGTTTAAGATTTTAAAATCATTATACCCATTCTATGCCATAACAATCATTTAACATCTCATTTAATTTAATAGACCATTTCAAACCAATATTAGCGAATGTGATTACTTCAGCCAAACAACTGCTCAGTAAATTTTCTCTTTTTTGACCAACCAATTAACTGCAGTTGTTGGAGGAAAGGTTGTAAGCGCACGTCTAACCTCCATGTATAACCCTAACAATGTGCGCACGTCTTACCTCCATGTATAACACACATACTTTTTCAATATGCTTGACCCCATACTCTGCATGGCCAAAAATACTCCAGTATTTGATTAATCAATAAAATTCCTTAAGTATTATGGCAACATGAATTTCAGCCATGACACTTAACATTACTATTACACTCCCCCATGAAAAGGGGTTTTCCAAATTTCAAATACATCCCACTCTTACCCCTCTAGCGATTGAACCTTGATCTCCTTGTCGTTCTTCTCTCCTTCCATATCTTTCATAATATCCAGGAGTCGGTCGACCTCTGACTGCAACTTGTGCGCCTCTTCGTCACTCTTCTCCGCCTTTTCTGTCAGGTCTTTAAGTTGGTGGCTCACAGCTGCCTCCTTCTCATCCTTCCACTAATAAGAAAACAAATAATCATAATTTCACTTGGTGAATCAAAATTTTGTTTTCAAAACAAAACTTGCTGAAATTGTACCCTAATCAAGTTTAGAGATATGGGTAAATTTGATGAAACATTCACTTGGATAAGCTTTACAATTGGTCTGAATGGTTTCATCAACATACATACATACACATCCGTATTCTCCTTCTCGAATCCTGATTAAAGGTTCTCCTTCTCAAATCCTGATTAAAGGTTGATGGATATTGAAAAAATCTTTTTGTTTGATGAACATGAATAAATCATACTAAATTTTTGAGTAGTGTAGCCACAGAGAAATGGAAGGATGGGGAGTAAAGGCCCCAGGTTCTCTCCACCTTTAAATGTTAACATTAAAAGTCAAGGTAAGACCCTTCACCTTTTAGAAGCTGGCTTTACCACGTATCATCAGTAAAGCAATGCATATTAAATATCAACCTTAATATATGCACACAAAAATTATAACAAATGCAAAAAAATTCAATTGAATTTTCCAAGAAAACACAAAAAATACCACAATTTTTCATGAAAAAAGGAAGAAAATAGACTAGAAAAAAAAAAAGAGTTTTTAATCACTTACTAAAAAAATATAATTTGTAATGTATTATCCTTGTAAAAGTAATTCAAAACCAAATAAAGACTTACACATCTATACAGAGCCTTTAGCATTATTATAACTTGTTGCAATTCCAAATATAAAATAGGCATAACTGGAAAAAAAAGCTGTTAAATCACAGGCAGTTACAGCTACTAAACAGAAATTAAACTGGGTTACTCCAATCACAATGTAAACAATAAACCGGCAAACTTGATTAACATATAGTTCCACAAAGCTTAAGAGTCTTTAATAACTGACTGACTAGTTTTGAGCAGTCTTGATTTGTACAAAACAGTTTGAACCTCCATTAAAAAATTATCCATCATATTCTACATTTTGATATATCCTACATAAAATCCAAGTTTTTCGCTCTGTCATTTTAAAGTACTTCCCAAAAAAAAAAAAAAGGATAATAAAATTCTTAGAGTGCTTTTAAGCGGAAAAATGGAATTCAAAAGCGATAATTCTCTGGGGAGCTTAAGAAACTTTTTCAGTCCTTGGAAAGAGAAATTTCTTGGATGGATGGTTTTGTATTTCCTTTTTCCCGAATGTCAACAAAATGGAGCTACAAATTTCTTTTCCTGCTTTGAATCCTCAGAGAAATACAAACAGAGGGAAGAAACTTATATTAAATACCCATTTTCTAACTTTCAATACAAATGTTCAAACAATGAAAACAAAACAGGAGAGATTATCGGCACAAAAGATTTAACAAGTGAATAGATTGTACTATTTACTTATGGAGGTAATGTGAATTGGATTTAAAAATTTCTTCACAAAGAACAACAGAAAACGGAGGTATAAAGAGAAAAATGTTGTTGTCTTTTCACACCTTACGAAATGTTCATGACTGGAAGGGCTTTTCAATAACCGGGGTTCAATGTAACATGACAATAGGTTATGAATACAGCATGAGGAATGATTTAGATTTTGCTTTTAATGTATGATACTTTAAATCTCACAGGGATGCAAGCCTTGGTCTAGGACAAATCATTTTAACTGAACAGGATTCTAACTGAACAGGGATGTTCTAAACTACAGTAGAATATTTTGATTACACAACAAACAATATTTGTGAAATTTCCTTTTTTTTGTTATTTTTTGTTGAAAAATTAATCAAAACACAGCCAAAAGGTATCATTGAGGCACGAGAAAAAAACCCTGGTCCCCTAATGGCCGTCAAATGAATTATGAACCTTAACAAAAATTGATTTTACGTTGTTTAGATGGAAAATATCATGTCTCAAACATCTTTTTCCTCCAAGAGTATTAACCAAGAGTATTAATTAAGAGTATTAATCCAGGAAAGGAGCACCATACCAAAATTCTGGCTACCTGAGAAAAATTGTACTACTAACAACTTTCTGATTGAAAATGTTAGTCAAATGATCTCTTTTTCATAAAGTTTGAGACAAGTGCCCCCTCCTCTTCTTTCCTCTAGCAAGTGGAAAGATTTAAACTGATGTGAATGCATACTGCAAGATATAGCTAAGCAATACAGTCCAAATGTATTCAAACATTTGTATTTAAGTCATTTTCATATATGTGATAGAGGATTATTAAAGAAACAAATTGGTGCAAAAATCATGTTGATAACTTATTTGGTTTAAGAGTTGTTGCATTTCAAAGAATGTGGGAGTGTGTTAAAAAGAGACCTCACAGTGTAAAATGTGATGTCATCAGGGCAAATCTTTATGCATTTCTTTGAAAATTAATTGCCTCTTCTTAAATTACTGGAAGCATTTTTGTTTATTTACTGATTCGGGGTTTAAGATGTACATTATAAGAATGTGATTTGCTCATCTGTTTATGAACCTTACACTCTAAACAAAAAAAAAAAAATTTTGTTTGATAGAAATACATTAAAATTGTCTTGGATCTGCCTTGATGACATCACATATTACACTGTGAGGTCACTTTTCAACACGCTGCAATCTTTGAAATGTAATAACTCCTAAACAGAAAAAGATATTAACATGATTTTTACACCAAATTGTTTCTCTAATAGTTATCTAACATATATATGAAAATGAAAATTCATGGGAATATTTCTTTTAAAGTTTGTTTCAATCACATTCCCACCAGGACAATTGTAATTGCTCATTACATTTCACAAATCTTAAAATGATTTTTTTTTAACCTTAGCAAATTTGGTACGTTGACTCTCACTGTGCTATATTTTTTTTGTCTTATAGAATTACATAATATTTGTCTTGGATCTGCCTTATGACATCACATTTTACTCTGCGGGGTCACACTGATGATATCTTTAAAATGCAATAACTCCTAAACGGAATAAGAAATCAACATGATTTTTACACCAAATTGTTTCTTTACTAGTTCTCTATCATATATATGAAAATAACAATTCTCAGGGATATTCCTTCAAAAAGTTGACTTTATCCTTTTTGTTGTCATTCAACAGATAAGGTCAAATCAAAAACCCAAGTGATATCAAGAAATGATCAGCGTGAAGGAAATATCACTCCAATAAACATTTAGATAGTATTCAAAATTAAACTGGGTTTGACTGGATTCTACATGAATACAAGTTTCCTAAAAAGATACAGAATTCAAAAAAAAAATTACTGTACTTATCAAAAACAGGGAACATTATACAATTTCAAGGGTCAAAATGGGATAATTGGGAAAAGGAAGTTACAAATATGTCATAGATTTCATCATGGGTGGGATTGTCCACCAAACGTGGCAGGGGGACAAAATCACAAAATACACACTTAGATACAAAAAATCACCATACAAATGATATAAATATGGAAAAAAGTGGGAGGAGGGAGGGAAAATGCCCCACTTGCTCCCACACACATTCCACAAATCGTAACCAGAAGAAGAACACTATGAGTATGGAAATTAGTCAGCATTAGGTTACAAAGTTAATACTTTGCAACATATTAGAACAGATCATCGAATGGCAGTCTACCCTTTGTTGACTTTGAAAAAGCATTCGACTCAGTACACAGGAAGAGCCTATGGAAAATAATGGAAGCTTATGGTATCCCACAAAAAAATCATCAAAATGGTTCAAATAACTTTATGAAGGTAATGAATGTGCTGTAATAGATAAAGGGGTAGTGTCAGAATGGTTTCAAGTTTAGACAGGAGTCAAACAAGGTGATGTAATGTCTGGTTTCACTTTTATAATGACAGCGGACTGGGTGATGCATAAGACAACTGAAGCCAATAGTAATGGAATAAGATGAAGTTTTATGTTAAGGTTAGAAGACCTTGATTTTACAGATGACATCGTTCTGACCTCCTCTACCTATCAACATATGCAAACAAAACCTAACAAGGCTGACCCAATATGTTGCAAAAACTGGGTTAAGAATAAAGAAGAATAAAACTAACTTATTAAAGTAAATAGTAGATGCTGTGACAAAGTGCAAATCAATAATGAACATCTGAAAGAGGTACATACTTACAACTGTAAACATACAAGGTAATGGTGGAGAAGATATTGTTAACCAGAATTTCTAAAGCAAGAACATTTTTCATGAAATTATAGAAGATATAGAGCACCAATATATATTCAGTCAAAACAAAGATCAGATTATTCAATTTTATTGTTAAGTCAGTTCTCTTATACGGTTGTGAGACGTGGAAGACCAATGAGACTGACAATAAGAAATTGGACACCTTTATGTTCAAATGCATGTGAAGAATTTTGAAGATTAGATGGCCATATGTTGTTTTAAATGATAAATTATTGCGATTACTAAGCAAAGAAGAATTAGGAACGAAGTCAAAATGAGAAGATGGAGGTGGATTGGGCATGTATTAAGAATGAAAGAGGACAGCCACTGCATGGCAGCATTGACATGGAAGCCAGAAGGGAGAAGGAAAGTAGGACGCCCAAGAACGACATGGAGAAGAACAGCAGTGAAGGAAAGAGAAGATTTAGGGTGGAATTCTTGGAACGAAGCCAGACATGTTGCCAGAGAAAGGATACCTTGGAGAGAGTACACTGCAGCTTTATGGGACACATGACCCGAAGAGGACAGTGAGTGAGCGAGTGAGTGAGTGAGTGAGTGAGTGAGTGAGTAGTGAGTGAGTGAGTGAGTGAGTGAGTGAGGTTACAAAGTGTAGAACAGATAGACAAAAAATTTACGATGTTTAACAAAACATGATAAAGCTCTTTGTAGTCTTAGATGAGCTTCGTTTTGTTCTGCGAGCTTGTAAAGGTTCAAAGAATGTATGAAACAGGAAGTGATTTATTGCCCCACAAACAGAAAGGTCTTAAAGCCTAACCATACACCTAACTTGGGGTGAGGATGGTTCTACTTCAAGACTGTCAAAACCTCCCTGTATACAGGGCAATAAATCACTTTCCGTATAAAACATGCTGTATCAGGGACAGATAAAGGAAGTAAAGCCTGGGTGTCTAAACACCAATTCCTCCTTTTTTAATTTCCATAAGCCTTGTGCCAAGACTTCCTTATTAAAACATTGGCCTTCTCTCTCCAAAAAGACCATTCTCTTGATTACTTTGCTCCTAAAACTGTCCCAGATTTGTTTTTGTAAAAATTTCTAAGGGTGCCAGGTATCCAATGCACTGCTCTTGGATCTACCCATGCCTAAAAACCTATCTATAAATAAATTTACATCAAGTCACTCATCAACATTGCTACATAAGAAACCATATAACGATTATAAAATCGTATATATCTACTACAAAACTACACCTTTAAGGCACAAAACATAACATCTTTATATGAATAAAAAGGTTATATGGACAAAAACTACATAAGGAAACAAAGTGAATTTGACAGAGACACATCTTGTATTTTACACAATCTTTACATCTTTTGAAATTACATTGGGAAGATTTCAAGAGAATTGCAAAAATTAAGGTAAATATTTCACTAAGTGGCAATTAAAGATAAATGGACAGTTGATACCAAACACATCTAAAATGTGAAATAAAGCACACAATTATTGTGACTGTCCATATACCTTTAATTATACTAAACAGCACACACAGAAATATAGTACACCTTATAGCAACCTGGTAAACTTACCGCTCTGAATTTGTGCAGTCTCTGTATTGTCACAATCATAGAAAAAATAATAATGAGAATTGAAATAGCTTAAACTTCAAGCAAATAAATGGTTTTGTGTTTGATATAAGTGTCAACTTTACAATTAAGCGTGTAAAAAAGCCTACTTTATTTAGAATAAAGAAACATCCCCAAAATACTTTTTATCACCTTTTCATAGTCACTTAGGGGAGTACATGTAAGCTTTGTATACACAAAGACTTCCGACCATCCAACGAAAAGCTAATGAATTACTACTGCGAAAGTGACGTTAATAAGTGTCATCAAGTTTATTGGTGAGGGTTGGTCAAGCAATTTTCTTGAGATGAGATTCCCTCTTTAAAGGATACTCCAACTGAATTGTTGGTGCGTTAAGACCAGTAATTTAAATGCACCAGGGTTGTGGAGGTATTGGTCACTGCTGGACAGCCCCAACTGGGACTGAGCTCTCATGGAACAGAATTATTGAGTACATAGAATTGTTGAGTAAATAGAATTATTGAGTAAATAGAATTATTGAGTACATAGAATTGTTGAGTAAATAGAATTATTGAGTAAATAGAATTATTGAGTAAATAGACTTATTGAGTAAATAGACTTATTGAGTAAATAAATTAGTAAATATAATTATTGAGTAAATAGACTTATTGAGTAAATAGAATTATTAAGTAAATAGACTTATTGAGTAAATAGAATTATTGAGTAAATAGACTTATTGAGTAAATAGAATTATTGAGTAAATAGAATTATTAGACTTATTGAGTAAATAGAATTATTGAGTAAATAGAATTATTGAGTAAATAGACAGTAAATAGTAACTTATTGAGAATTGTTGAGTAAATAGACTTATTGAGTAAATAGAATTATTGAGTAAATAGACTTATTGAGTAAATAGACTTATTATTGAGTAAATAGACTTATTGAGTAAATAGACTTATTGAGTAAATAGAATTATTAGAATTATTGAGTAAATAGAATTATTGAGTAAATAGAATTATTGAGTAAATAGAATTATTGAGTAAATATAATTATTGAAATATAATTATTGGGTAACAAATAGAATTATTAAGTAAACAGAATTATTGGGTAAATATAATTATTGAGTAAATGGAATTATTGAGGTAATAGAATTATTGGGTAAATATAATTATTTTAAGTCTAGAACTTCACAAAGGTAACCTCAATGCACTTGCATTGGCTAGTTAGTAATTTGAACTACATTTTGCTTGTTGTGTTGTAGCGCAGGAGGGATGAAGGTACGAACAGACAGAGGGGCAGACAAACAAACGTTAAAGAAGCTATATCCTTCATTCAACGTCATTGCCTATTGCATAATGCCAGTGAGGAAAAATAGTAATACGCAAGTTTTTAAAAAGATATGAATGATGTAGAGCACAATAAGTAACTAATATGATGTGTAAATAATGTCCTGCTATTCTATGTATTAGTGTAAATCTTTGAAATATCTGAATTGATTCATCCAAAGCAGCTATTCATTCATTTTACTGATAATGAAAATCTTATATTCATATTTAAAACCGCAAACTCATACTGAAAGTAATCTTTCTGATGCATATTAATTCAAACTAATTTTGGCGCCATTCATACAGAAACCTGGTTTCACATTACACAAACTATTTCTATCACCTATAAAAAGTACCTAAATTATAGAAAGAAATCTTTCCATAATTCATTTTCTGAAGCATTATTTGTTATTGCATTTACAAGTAATGTTAGGTATTTTTTTCCAAAAGAATATCAAGAAAATAAGCTGTCAAAAACTTACTAAAATTTTTAATCTCACATAATATTGTTGAGCCTTTCTTGATTATAACATGTCAATAAATGCAGTCTGACTGAGTAAAATGGTGTTTAAAACACCTCTACATTATATCAGACTCTAAAATAAACCTTTAGCCCCATCATTATTAATACAGGACAGGCAAAAATGGATGTGTCAAAGCAATTTTTTTTTTTATTAGTTTTATCTTGTCCATCTGTTTCTTGCTGTTTTATTAATCATTTACTTTTGAACATGACATTGTTTCTGTTGAATCTTTTCAACATTGATATAATCACAAGCCCAGCAAAGGGTAGTACCCTTTCATTGCTGTATCCTTATAAATTATTATTTATATTCTCTTATATATTCTTTTCCTTTGTCTAAAATAAATTTGAAAATTTTAAAACATTTTAAACCGGCAAGTTTCACATTATACCCTTTCAAGCGCACCTTTCAATTAGCACTGATTTTTCCAACAGTAAAATGATACAATGGTAAAGGTTTATCAATTTTAAAGTATCATTACAAACATGAGCGTTACCCGAGCATTACCCTACTGAGCAGAAACAGAAACTGAACCTTAAAATCTTCTAAATAAATCACAATACATGTAATCTTCATGGAATTTTGTTAAAATTGAAACTAACGTAAAGAACAATAAAATATAACCCAGATTCATTCCAAACAAGTTCAATATAAAATTTATTTCACCTTTCGCCCAATTACCTAAAGTAGCTGCCTCTAATCTGACAAGTCTGGAATTTAAATGATATCACATCAAGGATGTGATGTAGCATTAGTTTATCAGAAGCACTTGAGTCTTGAGATTAAAAAGTTAAGATAACTAAGTGCAAGACTGAGTTGGATAATCCAAATATTTGGAAACAAATATGCAAATGATTTTCACTGCACAATATCAACCTCCATGTTCAGAGGAACTTTTCTTGAGCAGATTCCATTCTTTCTGATTCTGGCTAGCGGCTACAATCTTGGATTGGACAAAACTTGTTGTGACGTCCTCTTTGAAATCCCAAATGATTTTTTTTTATACTCTGAGACCATTTCACACAATTGGAGACAAAGTTAAATGGGGAAGTGGGCAAAAAGTAGTTTTACAATTCAGAAAGAGGCAATTAATTTTCAGAGAAAATTCACAGAAAATTCACCTAAAAGCTTGACAAAGAAATAACAGGCTAGAAATGACATCATAGGCACAAAACCCTCACATCTCTTTGAGCCATTTAAAAATCTAGTAGTTTAAAAGGATTGGGTTAGCTAAACAGCAAATGGTAATATCACTGAGATTTTGCAATCTCAAGAAACTTTGAAGAAGAAAATACTTTCATGTCAGTGAAAAAGCCTCATAAATTTTGAATGAGATATAATTGTGAAAAAATGTGTATGGCTATGCTCTTGTAATTTAACATTCTGCACTGTCCATCATAAAATGAAAAAAAAAATTGTAACTTAAAATCTCCTAAAGGGATGAAGACATCAATGCAGATTTTTCACAACACTTGTTTCTTGTATCATCCTGTCATAAAGATGGACATGTTTGACCACATAACTGATCCTTAAACACCTTACAGGCATACCAATCAGGGCCATAATTCTCATCCTGAAAGTGGGGTACATCTCTTTTCTAAAAAGTGTGTGTGTGTGGGAAGGGGGAGGGGGACATGTCCCCATGTCCCTCCAGAAATTATGGCCCTGATCTTCCATAACAAAAAAAAAAAAAAAAAAAATTGCAAACCTTTTTAAGATCCTCCTCTGCCTGGCTAAGCTCCTCCTTGGTCTGGGTCAGGGTGATCTCAAAGTCGTAATCTTCGAGTCCTTCTTTAGGCACTGAGAGGCAAGGGTTGATGCGTGCTCTTTGAGGTCTAACAAATTTGACTGTAAAAGAAATATTTATACAGGATGATAAAAAGTTCATTACAAAGTATACTTTGTGCATGTGTCATCTACCAATTAAATAGGAAATTGCAATCTCAGATAAACCAAAGAGGATCACAAAGCATTTGGCTGTATGTCCCCACAGGAACTACTTTGTCCCACTCACTTTCTGTGATTCCCACATTATACAGAATAACACACAGGTGTTTGGCTGATTAAACATGCCATACCAATTAAATATCCAAAAACACAGATCAGCCATATCTTTTATCAAAATTGAATGATATTCCTGCATAATTACATATCTGTTCTTCTGTTAGTATTCTTAAGCCTTAAAAACAAAACTTGGTATCTCCACTCAAATTGAAGAAAACACATCTCTTTCATTAATAGCATGGTATAAAGAAGCTCACTAGATACAGCAATTAATACACAATCATACCAAGACGTCAATTTCCAAACTTCTATATGTGAGTTGAACTAGGAAATGTTCAAATCAGATCTCTACATATATATATATATATATATAGCTGATTGAAACTGCTCACAATGAATTCAACCCTTTCGATGCAGTCCCAAAATATACTTTTCCCTCCATTAACCCTTATTTCTTTATATTTGTAGTTAATTCCATGAATTGAAACAAAAAGATATGCAACCCACCAAATAACCACAACTACTCGTAAAAAGAGTTTGCCTGCTCTTCTAATAGCATCAAGCTATGGATCTCAATGCATTTCACCTATTCAGCACAGCTTGCATCGATAAAATAATTGCTATGACACACTCAGCTGTGCAAATTGAAACTAAAGATAAAGCTAATAATATCATATTAATTAACTAAAATATTTGACTTAATTTCTTTTTGTTCCTATGTGTGTGTGGGAAATCTGTACTTACAAGGAGGAAGTGGGCGACTGCTTTCACTTTTGAAACATTTTAACTTCATGTACTTAACTCTCATTTTCAACAGATATTTCCCAGTCCAATGTACACATTATAGAAGCCACAATACACAAGGGGGAAAAGGTGTACAGTGGTGTCAAGGGGGAGGTAAGTTGCCATTGGGCTGTAAGTTGTAATAGGGCTGTATATTATCCTTGAGCTGTAAGTTATCCCACGGACACAAGTTGTCCTAGGGCTGTAAGTTGTTCCAGGATTATATGTTGTCCCAGGGCCGTAAGTGGTTCGAGAGCCATACGTTGTCCTAGGGCCGTAAGTTGGCCCAGGGCTGAAAGTTGCTCTAGGGCCATAAGTACTCACAGGATCATGTCCCAGGGCCGGAAGTTGTCCTAGGGCCGTAAGTTGTCCCAGGGCCATAATTGGTCCTAGGGCCGTAAATTGTCCCAGGGTCGTAGTTGCCCCAGGGGAGTAAGTTGTCCTAGGGCCGTAAGTTGTTCCAGGGTCATAAGTTGTCCTATGGCTGTAAGATATCTTAGAGCTGTATGTTTTCACTGGGTTATAAGTTGTCCAATGGCCAAAAGCAGTCCTAGGGCCATAAATTGTCCCAGGGCCTTACTTGTTGTACATATTACCCGGTCTAATGTACACATAGAAACCACAATACACGCGGAGGGGAAAAAAAAAGGTGTATAGGGGTGTCAAAGGGGGAGGTAAGTTGCCCTCGGGCTGTAAGTTATCCTCGGGCCATAAGTTGTTATCGGGCCGTAAGTTGTCCCGGGTCGTTAGTTATTTTAGAGCCGTAAGTTGTTCTAGGGCCTTAGGTTGTAAGGGAAGCTCAAATTAGAATCTATGAGGCTCAGATATTTCAAAAGTGAATAAGATATAGTGCAACAGCATTGTTTGCATTCAACAAAGAAAATTTAGCATTATTGCTGGGAGGGAAGGGGTCTTTTGAGTTTGCCCAAATGCATAACAATTTTCTCTGCAACACGGAGTATATTATAGTCAACATGGTTTCTAATGCTTTTTTAATATGATCTCAATACCTAACAAAGAAAATTATCTTGATTGTCTTTCTCCATTTCAATCTTTTTATTCTTCTGCATTAAAAGCTGTAAAAGGTTTTTTACTTTCTTTTCTAGGAAGGAAATGCGGTTTACTCTAAAGTAAATCTCATCCAATATGTTGGCTGTGTGCCCTTTATTACCGTTATGAGAATGCAGGCATACACCTGGGGAAAAAAGGCACAAATTAAAGTTTTATTCATTATCTTCTTTAAGAATCCCATATTCCATTAACTTTCCTGTTGTATTTACACACACAAGACCTGCATAATACATACAAGGATTTAAGTGACAAATGGAAAATATCCTTAACTTTGACAGCTTTAAAACACAGTATGTTTGTTTGATGAGGGCTTAACGGCACCATGACAATGAGGGTCAAATTGTGCCTGAGAGCTTAGATCATTCCAGAGATAGGAAGAAAACAAAACAGGGGGAGATTGAGAGAAACACAAGAACTAAAAGCCAGAAAGCTGGGATCGAGAGAGGAGGTGCATGGGTGAAGAAAAAAAAAGTATAGAAAGGGGGGTGGGAGAAGAGGACTAAATATGGTTGTAGAGGGAAGCATGATGAAGGAAGGAAATAATTTTATCCAAAGGGTTTTTTTGGAAGAGCTTGGCTATTGAGATGTGGAGAGGGAGGGAAGCTCTGGGAAGGTTGTACAGGGGGCAAGCAAGGAGAACGTGATGGACTGTGAGGGTGGTATGGGTAATATGAACGTTGTTGACACGAGAGAGGTTGTAGATGGTGGGTTTGATCGGAATGGTGGGCTGGATGACGTGGAGTTTGTTATCAATTTGGGAGTTCCATGAGGTTTGACAGCGGTCACGGACAAGGGAAGCGATAAGCGGTTTGATGTCAGAAAGGGTTTTGGGAAATGGGGTAGGGGGAGGTTGAGGGCAAGCTTAACGACTGCATCAGCCCTGTCATTGCCAGGGATGCCAACATGGCTGGGTATCCAGAAGAAAAACATATTTTTCCTGCAGAGGGTGGGTGAACAGAGTTTACGGAAGAGGAGGAGGTGGGGTTATCCCATTTAAGATGAGTAAAGAAGTAAGAACAGCCTTTGAGTCGGAGAAAATGGCAAAGTGGCTGAGCGGAGAGTACTCAATAAAGTTGAGGGCAAGGAGGATGGCCTTGGCCTCGGCCGAGAAGATGGGCGAGTAGTCGGGAAGCCTGCTACTGAGAGTGATGTCTTGGATGACGGCAGCAGCAGCTGTCTTGTCGCCTTCATTGGAGCCATCAGTAAAGATGGAGGTGTAGTTTGAGAGTTGGTCTTTGATTTGGTTGTGGAGGTTGATGAAGAGGTCAGGGTGGGTTTGGGTTTTGTGATGAGTGGAGAGGCCCAGGTGGATAGAAGGGAGGGGGTGGCCCAGGGAGGAAAAGTGGGCCAGGAGAAGGTGCCAAGAGTGGCGGGTTTGATGCCAAGATGGGGGAGGTCTGATTTGATGCATAAGCTAAAGGGAGGGGATAGAGTTTTAGTCCTATTAAAGAGCATGATGAAATTGGGGTACCTAATGAGGTAGTAAACAAGGTCTGGGTGTTGGTGAAGACTCTTAAAAGTATAGAAGAGGCTAAGCTTTCTACACCTTAGCAGAAAGGGGAGTTTTTTGGCTTGAACATGAAGGCTGGTGATTGGGGAGGCCCTGTAGGCACCCAGACAAAGCCTGAGGGCTTCATTTTGGATGGTGTTGATGTGGTTAAGGTAAGAGTTGTGAGCGACACAGTAGACAATATTGCCATAGTCAAGCTTGGCATGAATGTTAAGCCTCAAGATTTTAAGGTGAGCATGGCGGTTGAGGGAACTGTTGCATTTCTGTTTCAGGTTGGTGATGTGTTGCTTGTAGGAGAGCTTGGGGTCAAAAGTTAAACCCAGGAATTTAGTGTGGTCAACTTTAGGGATGCGATTGCCATTGAGCTAAGGTTCGGGTTTGGGTGGAGGTTGTTGAAATGACAGAAGTGCATGCAGACTGTCTTGTCTTTAGAGAATTTAAAACCATTATTGTTGCATCAGTTTGCAGCCGGTTGAGGCTAAGTTGGAGCCTATTTTCAACAAGAGGAAACTTAGGGGAGGAGTAGAAGATGGTGAAGTCATCCATGTAGTAGAGGGCACGTTTGATGTTGGGGGCAAAGTTGTCCATAATGTCGTTAATGCTCAGGTTGAAGTGAGTGGAGGAGAGGATGCTGCCTTGGGGAGGATGCCCTCTTCTTGAGGGTAGGGGTTGGAGAGGGTGTGGCCAATATGAACTTGGAACTGCCTGGGTGAGAGAAAGTTTTAAATAAAGATGGGAAGGTGGCCTCTGAAGCCAATGGTGTACAGTTTGCGGATAATGCCGTATTTCCATGTAGTGTCAAAAGCTTTCTCGAGGTCGAAAAAGACGGCAATGAGGTGTTACTTTTTACAAAGGATTCCCTGAGAGCTGTGTCGAGCGTAATTAACTGGTCCAGGATATTCCAACGTTTCCGAAAGCCGCTTTGGTGAGGGGAGAGGATTCTGTTGGTCTCAAGAAACCAGTTTGGTCTCTGGTTAATGATCCTTTCCATGATTTTACAGAGACAGCAGGTGAGGGCAATGGGGCGGTAGCTGGATGGGTCGGTACCATCCTTCCCTGGTTTGGGGATGGGGGTGATGATAACTGTCCTCCAGATAGGGGAAAAGGAGTGTGAGGACCAAATGTGGTTGAGGATGGTGAGTAGGGTAGTGGTGGCCTTGTTGGAGAAGTGTTTTAGGAACTTGTAGGGGATGTTATCTGGGCCCTTGGAGGTGCAGCCAGTGTCGTGGATGGCTTGGTTTAATTCAGAAAGGGTGAGAGGGGTGTTGTAGCTCTTGGTGTTATGTTGCTAAAAGAGGCGGCGAGGTGGTTAACGGTGTCCTTTTTCGAGGTGAGAAGGTTACCATTCCAGGAGAGATGGGAGACTTGCCCACCCTGCCGTGAAGGCTGTTAAGCATTCTCCAAATCTTCTTAGTGGGCGTGTTGGGGTTGAGAGAAGAGATAAAGTTGTTCCAAATGTTGGTTTTACTGTCCTTGATAGTGAGCCTGGCTTTGGCACGGCTGATGCGAAAGAGGTTGTGGGTGGTCGAGTTAGTTTTGAAGTTCCTGAGGGCCCTTTTCCTGTTCTTGATGGCAGTTTTGCAGTCATCAGTGAACCAGAGGTTGAGGATGGGGGGGGGGGGTACGATTAGAGGGTTTGGAGGTTTTAGGAATGGAGCAAGTGGCGATGTTGATAAAGATGTTACTGAAGTTTGACATGGGATCTCCACCCGCGAGGAGAAAGGGGGAGAGGTGCGAGTCGCAGAGGGTTTTAAAAAGGGGCCAGTCGGCCTTCTCGAGGTTTTAATTGGGTGTGATCTGTGGAGGTTGAAGGTTGGGGTGAATAAGAAGAGGGTAATGGTCACTACCACAGATATCAGCAGTGACTTTCTAGTTAAAATCAAGGAAGAGGTTGGGGGAACAGAATAGACAGGTCAATACAGGTGAGAGAGCCTGTGGCAGGGTGAAGGTAGGTTGGGGAGTTAGTGTTGGGCAAGGAGAGGCTGTGCTGTCGAAGAGTGTTTTCAACGAGCTTACCTCTAAGGGTGGTGGAGCCCCACATGGGGTTGTAGATGTTGAAGTCACCAAGAAGAATGAAGGGGAGGGGAGCTGAGAGATGAGGCTGTTAAGGTTGGTTGGCTGAACGTTGGCATTAGGGGGAGATAGATATTGCAAAGAGTGAAGATTTTGTGGCGGGAGATAGACATACAGATGGCATGAAGATGGTGTTCACATGAACAGGGCTGTGTGGGATATCGTGTTTAATGAAAATAGAGATGCCCTCACAAGCGTCGGCGTCCACTTGATGTTTATGGTACCAAGCGAAGTTGTTGAGGGAATAATGGTCAGTAGTTTTCAAAAAGATTTCTTGTAGGCAGAAGATGACCGGGTTGAAGGTGGTGGCCAGTGGGGCAATTTCTTCAGAATTGGCCTTAAGGTTCCTGATGTTCCATTGCATAATGTTGTGGGTGTTATTGTAATTGTTTGTGTTGTTCACCCTAAGGAGGCATGGGGTTATCTGGAGGAAGATCTGTTGGGTCTGAGTTGGCTTGTTTTTTCTTTGGATCTGTCCCTGTTTCTTTGGGAGCGGTTGTTTTTTAAAGTTGGACGAGAAGTATGTTCGGTAATCGAACAATCCATGTTCTCTTCAGTGTCATACGTGTGGGTTTGGATGGTGGGCTGTTTGTTGATTGGTTGTTTGTTGGTTGTTGTTTGTTAGTTAGTTTGTTGGTTTGATGTTTGTTAGCCAGGTTGGCTTGAGTTGAAGGCATTAGAAGCATTGGGATAGGGGATGGCGGGGGTCTTGGAGAAGGAAAGAAGGTTGGGGAGAGAAGTGGTGGTGGAGGTGGTTTGGGTAATGGGTGTAGTTGGGTTGTTGGCAATGGTGATGGGCATAGGACTGGGTAAGAAGAGCCAGGTGAGGTTGGTTTAGGCATGTGAGTCAGTTTTAGTTGTGTTAGGAGGGCGGTATTGGTGTAGAGGTGACTGCGCTCGAGGAGGAAAGTTTGTTGTGATGAGAAGCGAGGAATTACTTTCTGGCCTCCGGGTATTAAAGTGATGTTGGGATTAAGGGTTATCAGTTTGGTTATCTGCTTTTCCTAAAACCAGGTGGGGCAGTCTTTTGAGAAGGAGGGATAGTTGGCTGGGTGAGTACTGTCGCAAATTTTGCAGAGTGGGTTGTTGGTGCAGGAGGAGCTGTAATGGTCCGGGGCTTCACAGTTGCCACAGCGCGCTTGGCTGCAGCAGGAGTTTTTTCCATGGCCATGCTATTGGCACTTATGACAATGGAGAGGGTTGGGAATGTAAGGGGCGACTGGAATTCTCAGGTAGACAGCAATGATATAGGAGGGGAGAGTTGGTGTGGCAAAAGTCAGGAAGATAGTATTGGTGGGTGATTCCGCACTGTCTTTCTTGAGGACGAGACAACGGGTTTCAGTAATGTGTTGCAAGTTTCTCAACGAGGTCTTCAGCGGTCAAGTAGGTAAGGTCTCTAGTTCTGATGATGCCTTTGCTGGAGTTCAGGGAATGGTGGGGGTGACTGTAACATCAATACCAGTATTAGCTGGGGTTTTGGTGGTGAGGAGTGTGGTGGCTTGAGTGTCCCTGGTGCAGTGCACCAAGAGATCACCAGATCTGAGGGTAGAGACCTTGGGGAGGGTACCGACAAGGCCCTGGAGCATCTTGTGTATAAGAAAAGTGGAAACTCCTTTGCAACTTTCTGGTTTATTGGTGGCCTGTATGATTAGAATTTTGGGGACTGGGGCTGAAGAATGGTCATTGGAGTTAACAGAAGGGTCACGGGAAGGGAGGGAGGGTCAAGGTCAAAGCAGAGGCATTTTGTCATAATGAGAAAAAAATCAAGGACCGAGAGACCTGAGGCAACTAGAAAGAAAAAAAAAAAACAAAAAAAATAACACGGAACTACTATAGGAGAAGCGCTGCACAGGTATTGATAAGGGCGTGAAAGTCTGGTCACAACGGGAGGAAAAAAAGAAAGAAAAAAGAATGGTCTCATTGAAAGCAGATACCCATCCACAGACAGAATCCTTGGAAAATGAAGATACGAAACAAAATTTGGGTGTAACTTAACGGTTGATGAAGTTAAACAGTACCAGGATGCTCAAATTGTGCCAGAAAGATTAGATTATGTCAGCAGTCAAAAGAGGTTAAGTAGAGATAGTGAGGTGAGCAGGAGGTAGGTAAAGGAAAGAAGAGGGTTAGATATAGTTGTAGTAGTTGGTGTGATGTAAGAAGGAGAGGATTTTTTGGGAAGAGTTTTTGTGGAAGAGTTTGTTAATGAAGTTGAAGGGGTTGGGGGGAGCTCTTGGGGTGGGAGTAGGAAATCTACCAGGGAGAAGTAAATTGTTGCACCCGGTCAGTGCAGGGCCCAAGACAGCTTAAGGGCTTCTCATGCAGTCAAGTGGCAAAGCAAGTGAAACATGCCTTTCAGGTTCTCATATAAAACAATCTCTAGATAAACCTTAGACTGCCAAATTCCCCCAAAGTCCTGAAATTTTCTTCCCTGTCAACACTACCTAACCTACATACAGTTTTTACTTTCACTGAATCCAACAGATGCCAGAGCAAGACAGCAAAAAATAAAATTGCAAAGTGTAAAATAACAAAACAAAGAGAGCAAAAGTAAATTTCACCATGAGATGTAAATGAGCAGCTGAAACCAAACTTTTGAAGTTGAAAAAGGTAGCTAAATATTTTCTTGAGCCATGAAGGCACATCAGGCCAGCGCTAAACCCCTGTTTTCTTGGGGTAAAGTGCAGTACTGGTACACACTTTACAATTGAGTGGACTGGGGCAAGTAGAGTAAAGTGTCTCGCTCAGAACACAATGCAGCACTCAACGGGAGTGAAGCTGGTACGTTTCACATATGAGATTCCTTAACCTCTGAGCCACTGCACCTCTAATGTTGAAGACGGTACGTAAATATCTCTCAACAAACCATACCTCTTTGTCAGCAACCTCCTTCTGCAACTCCTCCACCCGCATCTTCATATCTTGAACAACCTTCTGCAACCTCTCGCACTCTTCCTGCTTCTCTTCTTCCAGTTTCTGGTGTTGTTCTTGTTGGTTGGTCAAGAGTTTGTCCTTGTCGATGAGGGCTTCCTCCAGACTGGACATGGCATTTTCGGAGCTTGTGTGGTCAGCTTTTAGCGAGGAGATCTTTAACCTTAACGTCTCAATCTTGGATTCTTTCTCCTTCATTTGTTCTTGAAGGTTATCGATCTGTCGAAAAACACAAAAACGGTATCAAAAATATGGTTCCAAAAGGAAATCAATTGAGAAACACAAAATGGTATCAAAATTTTGGTTCCAAAAGGAAATCAATCGAGAAACACAAAAATGGTATGAAAATTTTGGTTCCAAAAGGAAATCAATCGAGAAACACAAAAACGGTATGAAAATTTTGGTTCCATAAGGAAATAAATTTGTCAACTATCTTAATCTGACTTACGCATAATCTATACTATACCAACATGAAACATCATCTTGCATTAAGAACACTTAAATAATAATATTTGGATGAAAACTGCTGGATGATAATTGTAATTATAATTTTAATTTTTCAACAAACACTGCGTCTTTTCATTTTTATTGATGCTAGTACTAAAATAATAATAAATACTCTAAACTACATTTATCAGATTTACTGTCTGCAGTTTAAGTGGAAATACTGTGTGACATAAACCTGAACACCCATATTTGAAAAGTTGCAAACTGTGGGGTATTCAAAAGCATACACTTTTATAATTTCTTAACATGTAATATGCCTGAATGCCAACATTTGTTTTCCTTAACTGTGAGCAAACAGAAGCTTAACAGATTTAACTGTAAGCAAGTAAAAAGTTTATCAGATTTCTGATTGGGTGGCCTGAGCACTTGCAGACAATTCTTCAGTTATTAACTTCTCCTTGTTTATCATGAGGCTGATAAATTTGTATCTACCAATGATAAACAAGAATTTCACCTCACACATCGAGAATAATAAGTTATGGTACTTGAGCTTAACGTTCTTCAGACTAAGCTATCATAACATTACCTAGTGCAACACACACTTCAATATATCTTTGAGACCTATTTGAATACAAGATACGGTACTTGAGCTTAACATTCTTTAGACTAAGCTATCATAACATTACCTAGTGCAACACACACTTCAATATATCTTTGAGACCTATTTGAATACAAGATACAGTACTTGAGCTTAACATTCTTTAGACTAAGCTATCATAACATTACCTAGTGCAACACACACTTCAATATATCTTTGAGGCCTATTCGAAAACAAGACATCAACTCATAGTTATAATGAGGACAGCATTTCAAATTAACAATCCCATTATTTCCAAAATATGTACAACCTGCTAGCACCCAGATCAATGTATAATGCAAATATTCTTCTTTCTATTTTCAGCTTACAAATATATACTGTACAGTCAATTAACCTTTCCAGGTTTCCAAATAGGCCACGCCCACCATAGCAATGCGGTAACTATGTGGGGCAAACATACCTCAAATCCGCCATCGTGCATTACCAATGCGTTAACATTTAGATGTTCGCGAGGCCTGCCACAAGCTGCGATTCATTTATGGCACTTCTCCGCATTTTTAGCAAATAGAATAAACAAACGTCAGTTTGCTAACTGTTCTGGGTAACAGCAATCAGATTTACAAAGCCCGCAGTACACGCAATTTTTATTCACCATTTTGCTGTCACTCAGTCAGTGTGTGCAGAAATTTGTTTTGTACAGTAAGCTGCATTGACTACCTAACATGAGCACACGCCGTTAGCTAGCTGTACTGTACCAGTACCGTGTAGGATGTTGGCCCCACTTAGTTACGCAGATTTTGTTGCTAGGCAAATTTGTGCAGTGATTGATTAAAACAAGCTGTCAATCATTAAACCCAGAAAGGTTAATTTATGGAAACATTATCCTAGCCAAGCAAGAGTGTATTACCGCGTAAATATTTACAAATTATTGTTTGAAATAATACAATCAATATTTGGTTGACAGTAAACAGAAATGGAAGAAAAAATAATAACACCTTTAACTAATTAAGGAACAGCCAAGGCCACCACCTTGTTTAAATATTAGATTAGCTGATTGGAAAAATCTTTTCAGCACAATTGAAGATTTTCTTCTTTTTCCCTTTATATATGATAAGAAATTGCCACTTTAGACAAAATAAGAAAAGTTATTTGGGTTGATGTAATTTGTTTTGGTCAGTTGGGCTACAGCAAACCAATATCTTTTCAAGGAGGGCCCCCACTTGTCAATTACTGATAGGATAAGCTTGGTGATGTATCCTTTTCATAATCAATGTCAGTAATAAGAGAACACAAGAATATGGTAAAAACAAATGCTCTATTGCAAAAATATACCTTTCAACTTTCATGTGTTTTTTCTAACCGAGACTGGTACAAGTAACATGTTAAACCGTCCCAAAATCGAAAGCAAGATTTACATGCAAATTTTTCACTGCAAATAAACTTTTTTTGATTTTTAACTTTGAAAATAATATTTCTAACAGTAAAAATATTGCATTTCATTGAGAATCATCAGAGATACCAGGAAAGCTGCTGCAAAGGTATTACTGTTAATTAAAGAAAATCATTGATATGAATTTTTGATATTTTGAAAATATGCTATCTCCTTACTGCATCACAAATGGTATGAATACTTTTCCAAACATTCCATTTCTCTACCCATCCTTTCATTTGCCTAAGATTACCAATTTTTCTTGCAAATATGAAAACCAAATTCTCTATGGTTTCTAAACAATGTGGGTAATGTACTACCCACTTCCTTATCTTATTAACAATTTGTTATCTTATCTTTTGTTATCTCCTGCAAATTCTCCACTTCTTAGAGCCTAATTTGAATTGTTGAATATCCACACAGAACATATTTAACGACAATTTGCAAAATATATACTTAAAGGGTGAAAACAAACATTTGAGAGATTGAGCAGGATGAAATGATAAGAAAGGACCATTCTGAGGACTTCTAGGGAATAAAAATTAAGAATCGGGAGCTAGAATATTAAATAAGGTAGAAAATAAAGTAAACATAACAAATAATAAACAAAATTAGAAAGATAATCTATGTTTTATTACTTATTCTGTTTAAATGAGAAACGACTCACATTCAAAAGAGTTGAAAAATGATAAAAAATGTTTTAAGATGCCATAGATGTAACCCTACAGGACAGATACATCATCCTGATTTTAAATCAAATTATTAACTAAAACTACCTCTGCCTCAGGCACAAAAAAAACCTAGGGTTCAAATCAGGGGATGCAGATATGAGCACATTCAGAGCTAATTTTCCTTCCTATAAATCGTAAAGAACATGTCCAATATTGCATACACTTTTTTGAAACTTTTAAACCAAACATTACTGATAACCAGTTTCACCACGTTTATATCATTTTAATTTATTGAACTTATTATTTTAACTTATTTTAAAATATTGAATATGCGAAATAAGGAAGAAATCTATCCAACTATTTCTAAACAATCTCAAGACATATTGCTACTTCACAATAGTTATTTCAAAATATTAGTCACAATATTTCTCATTGGATATTTTACCCATTTTGAAAAGATTTTTCATATTGTGAAGGCTCTTAGATTAGTTTATCTGAAAGAGGACTTTAAAAGAAACAAAATGGTGGCATTAGCATTCAAAAAACCTTATTCCATTAAGGAGATATTCAAGTTTAAAGCTCTGTCTTATCTGTGTAGAAATGATTGGTGTAGGAAGTTTACTAGGAAAGGTTGGCACCCTCATCCTCACATTCTTAACAAATGTTAATGTATTTTAAAGAAAATTTATTTAACTATTTGAATTATTTTTCCAGGAACTTTCTTTAGGTGGTAGATTATAATATAATTAGTTTTCATACATTTTGATTTATTACTTTTCTGACATATCCAATATTTTATACGCCACAAAATATGACAGAATACATACAGACTTTGAAGAATCTGAGGCTGTGACATCACAATGTCTGATTTCAGTCATTTCAACAAAAATGATATCAAACTTTAAATTTAATTATCTTCTTAACGGAAAAGATTTTTGAATGCTTTCTTCACCAGTTTGTTTCTATTAAAGTCCTCTTTCATCTAAGATAAACTTGACACCTGAAAGAATCATTTAATAAGACTTTCAAGAATAAGATTAACATGTCCTCATACCTAAAAAAACTACACTAGACAAAGATATGAAGACTTGCATCTGCAATTTTTGAGCTTAAAAATGACATTTTTTTATCTCCTTTAAAAAAAAAAAGTTTTAAAATTTGGAATCATAAATTAAGCAGCGAGAGCTTGCCCCCCCCTTACCTTCTCACAATAAGGTTGAGTGTTTCTTTAGAGAAGATGCAATTGGTTAAGCATATGTACCCTTTCTATGAATTCATGCAAGTTAAAAAAAGGCCTAGTGACACCACACATTCATGCTTATACCATCACATTCTGAAATGAAGTCTCTTTAATTTTGCAGTCTTTCTGGTGATCAGATTTCTAAAAATGTCAAAATGTTTGGTTAAGTGGATGGCATCCTCAAGACCTTAATGTAAAAATGTATGTGGGGTATTGACCCCCCTCCCCCTCCTTCTTCCCACACAAAAAAAAAAAAAAAAGAGGCATCACATAGAAGATACAACCATGTAAAAACTTTCAACTTTTGCTTATAAGGGTCAGTTGCACTCCTTCCACTATTGTGATACTGTATTTACAAACAAATGGATTTACACTGAAAAATGAGGGTATTATAACAGATAAAATCACAACTTTTCATATTTGCTTCAACAGTTAGAGGACACTGAAAAAACCCAATGGTAATGGGATTTTTCACTATTTTGATGATTTTCCAAACATTTTACTATTGCATTTAGGTGTCACCAGTTCTTTAAATGACTCAAATATCAGCATGCCATCATTCTCTATATAATCATTGAAACATGCCAAAATTACAAAATGTTTCTAACTTATCTTTCCAATCCCCTTTAACTTAAACCAAGATTTACCAGAAGTATACATATCACAAATGGTACTTAGAGTGTGTTAGTCACCAGTATATAAAGTACAGATATATTTTCCATTGATATATATATATATATATATTTTCCATTTACAAAGATTACAAGAGGTGGTAAGGATATACACATACAGTAGGTTGTCTCTTGAAATGAGACAGATATTGAGAGATATGGAACACCATAAATTTTTGCCGAAAGAGAGAAAATGCAATCAAATTACTTGTGAGTCATACTATTTCAATTCTGATGAGGCACCAAATCCGAATACATATAAGGAATGTAGCAGCAAGAGATCATTATGGCTTAATTGTGGGGCATCTACCAAAATTCATTCTCCGGGAAATGTTGTTCAATTTCATGTTAATAATATGTCACATGACATCAAGCCTTTTTGTGACATAATTTTTTTTCATGCTGTTAAAGGAAATCATTCTCTTAAAGATAAGGTCATAAATCAATTAGGGTATGCTTTTGTGTAGCTATTCCCAGAGCTTAAACTGATTAGTGGTAACTGAGATGAATTTACAAACTGATTAAGAAAATTGGAATATTGTTTTCAATAGAAAATCTGAGAATACATCAAGACCATTTGAGCTATATCTAAATTACCTGCAATTATGATATATTGCAAAGTGATTGAATTAAATCACACATTCCTTATTAAAAATCTCATAAATTAATTACACTCATAATATACTCTGAAACTGATACTATTTCCATGAATTTAAAATAATTCCCATAACCAAACATTTGTTTTGACCTAGAAGACTAGCATCCTTCCTATAAACTCTTCTATTTTGAAATAATTTGTCAAAAAGTTATCTGAGACTAAGGGGCCCAAAGACAGTTTACAATTATTTCCAAAAAAACTAAACTCTTGTTCATTAATATAAACCAATTTTTTTTCAAAAGTTGATTTGAATAAATATTAAGTATTTTCCCTAAAATGTTTTATGAACCAGGTGCACACTTCTGAACAGAGCTGCTCACTTTAAGCATCTTGAGTTTTGTCCTATGTTGTGAATGGGGAAGGGGGAAGGGGGGGGGGGGAACCAAATCAAATCAAGACTTGTCCTGTATCTCCTTAAAATATCTGTAATAAGATTAAACCTCTTCATACAAATATGGTTTCGCTATTATATTCAGACAGTTTCTGACAAAAATTTATAAATCAATTTTGGAAGAAATTAATATACATCATGAGCAAAAACATGTGTGCCTCATTAGGAAAATCTAAATCATGTATTTGTGACTTCCCGTGAGTGATATGCTTTCCACCTGTCCTATTAAAGTCTGAAAATGATAATGGTAACAAGATATGTTTCTTCCAAAATTTCCTGATTTGAAAATACTGTGGAAGCAGTAATGGTACTGCATATTCTATTACTTCTTAGAATTTTTTTTTTTTTTTTACTTGTTATTTTTTATTTTAAATTTGGTAGAATTTTGCCATAGTATTCATGATAACAATTGATAATAATATGAATTTCTATAATTGTCAAATTCTAAAATTTAAAAGTGTTTTTTTTTTTTTCTTTTTCTATAGAATTTGTATGTAATATGATAAATTTTAAGTTCGAGAGAATTTGCCATACAATTCCTCTAGAAATTGATAACAAAATGAATTTGTAAAAATGTTCAATTTCTAAAATAATGTGTGTTTTTAAAATCTATATGTGATAAGACAATTAATCTCTAGCATTTAGTGGTTCCTTGACATTTTGGATGGGGGAGGGGTATATTCCCATATAAAATTCTTTTATAGTAAACCTTATGATAACTTATCATTCCAAAATAAAAAATTCAAACTAGCCTAAGGAAACCAAACTATACTATCGATCCAAAATGACTGGTTTACCATGCAGTCTAGCTATCTATATATACTATTCATGGTGCCTTAAAGATTTTAGCAGACGACTAACAAGTACTTTGCTTGGAAGATGCAGTATGTAAATTAAAAATACCCTCCACCAATAGAAACTGAAGAGCGGAGCGGCATGTAAGGTTAATCCATGTAACAGATATTACTTCTTCACCTTTATCTGAAGTACGTTTAGCTTCGTGTCCTTAATCTCCAGTGTGCTTTCAAAACCAGAGAGCTCAACAGAAAATGAAGAGTGGTGAAAATTAGTTATGTGACAAACTACAAAATGAATATTCATAAAGCATGTGAGGATTAGTGGCGGCACAGCAACAGTTACAACTTAACGCTATATACTTTGGGAAGACAAGATCATTTTCAGTTTCACAAACATCCACAAAATAAGTTTGACTGCAAAAATTATTTTTCACAAAATAAAATTACAATATGGAGGCTCAAAGAGTCCTAGAGAGAAACAAAACATAAATCAAATCAAAGGAAAATAAATTTCTTGATATGCTAATTAAAACAATCAGATGACGTTCAGTGCAACAGTAGTTGACTTGCATTTAATGGTCTGAAACATGTTTATGGCTGATTTGATCCAATCTTAAACACCATACGACATGCAGTCTCATATTACATACAGTCATGAATTAAGTGGCAAGGTTGCAAGCTCAACATTTTGACAAAAATGGAAGTTCATCCCAAATAACAATGATAAAGCATTTCATAAAAAAAATTTATACGAATATCATTCACTCTGGTTAGTGCCAGGAATTTTTTCCACTTAAGCAGGCTCACAGAAATTATTTGCTGTTCAAAATGCTTGTGAATCTGTAAAAACTTGCTGTAATATTCATACTGCCTAATCAAAACTGAACAGTTTACATGAAATTTATGAAGCAGAAAATTCACAGCTTTTAATGTAATTGACAAATGTCTGTGACGTCTTTCAAAGCCTTTACATCCTTACCTTGTGACGTCATGAGAAAAGTGATTAAGTATTACGAGCATTTCTCAATAATTAAAGAAGAAACATACAATTTTTCACAACGAGTTATGCACTGAAGATATTCCTCTGACATTTCCAAGATTCCATCTGATGAACAGATCAGAATTCTAAATCATGCCTGAACCAATTTTTCAAATTGCATTTACATATGTGTATACAGTGGTAAATTAAAAGGATTGTCTGGCATGTCTATCTTGCATGGGGACAAAAATACAATCAGAACTGTGACGAAATTACTTCAATATCTGCTCCTTTTGGGAGATATCAAGTTTTACATGCGTGACACGTTTGTTTGAAAACAACTGGAGCAGAAAGTCTGCATTTAAAAGGTGATGGCACACAATTACTTTTTTGTTAACATAACTCATTTTTAATTAAATAAAATATCCTTACTGCTGGAAAATAGTTTTTTGAAAATCTCTACAAATACTGAATACCTTCTCTTCTGTATTTGATTCATCTGTTAAACACACTAATTGGTCATAAACAGCAACCAGAACCAAAAAATTCTGTGGTTCCGATTCTTTTTTTCATGCTGATTGATTTTGTATTAACTGTTATGCCATTGCATATCATGAAATATTTCACATGACATGAATTGTTCTTGAGATATCGTGTTTACAAGCTCTTTTTAGCAAAATCATATTAAGCTCCACCCGCTATACATATTAATAAAGTTCATTGATTTTTTTGATTTTATAAAATAAACACCTACAAACTAGCTGACATCAGAATTCTACAAGAAGTGAAACAAAACAGAAATGTGATTATCAAAATATGAGCATTTCAAATTTTTTACATTGGGCCAGGCCTACTAATTGATATGCATGACATCACCACCAAAAACCATAGGGCACATCTACAGACCATGGGTTATCTGTGTCCAGCACATGACGTGAATCCAGCTTGTCCTTTTTGAGATATACCATGTTTACAAGGTCTTTTTTAAGCCCCGCCCACTATGAATATTAATAACATTCAACATTTGGCACCATGTACACACACCAGCTAACAACATAACTACACCAGATATGATACAAAGCAGACATATAGTTTAAAAATATGAGCTTATGAAGATATTTACATTAAACCCCACCCACTCATTAATATGCATGTCATCACCACCAAAAACAATAGGGCACATCTACGGACCATGGGCTATCTGTGTACCACATATGACATAAATCCGGTGTACATATGGTTCTTGAGATATCGTGCTTACGAGCTTGCTGTCATAGACACATACATACACCCATACACACACATACATACACACACACATACATACACACACCCATATATAAATACATACATACACACACACATAAATACACACACACACATACGTACACACATACATAGATACACACATCAGCATGACTGCATAGGTTCCTAATGCTATTAGCATAAATTCCAAAGAGAATTTAAAGGAATATACCTGAAAACTTACTTGTGAGGAATGAAAAACTTGGATGTCACTTCTCTAGTTTGATACTTTTCATTTTTACAAAAATCTGCTAAAGTATTCAACTTTAATGTCTCCTTAGTAGAATAAGATATCTGAATGCCTTCTTCTATTTTACGATATGAGAACTCCTTCATGTATCCTTCACAATACTGAGGGAGCTTGTCATATACCCCAATGCAATTTCTTTTTTAAATGCAACAATACACAAATATTTGATTACTTTGAACACAATCTGGACAACAGTACTGCCAACAGTACTCTTGCAAATTGCACCATTTATAGGTGAATTTCACTTCATTGTAGCAACAACTGGTAGATGGTAATTAAATTAATCTTCAGTTGTGCCACAATCAACATTACCCTTCAGTAATTATTAAACATGGAAAATGCTTATAGCATTACAAATAGACAAAAGGCTCGAAGAAAAAAGATTGAACACTTGAAAGATATAAAATATGGATTTGCAAAAAATTAATATCATCACATTATTCACTCACTATGTGAGAAAAACTATTTTTTCCCATTTTATTCTTTAGTAATCAAAATAAAAAATCCACTGTTTACAAAATATTGATAACAAACAGATGTGACATTTGCCAAAATTTGAATCATTTGTATTTCAATAAAAACCTTTCCAGAAACTTTGTTCCTAGTTCGTTTTCAGGGGATTTATCTAAGCACAGTAATAATACTAAAATACAAGTTTTGTTGCTAGGCAATGAATCTCATCTCGTGTCTTTGAAGCTGCTTCAAAGCTGACACACAGGGTGCTGATGCGAGCAATAATTAATCTTTACTATGTCTTCTCTGAAAGCAAATAGTAAATTGAAAAGCACAATGTACAAAAGAAATATACTCATCTTTTAAAACACAAAAAAATTAAAAAATGGTATAATTAAGGATTTTTTCTACTAACTCGATATTAGCGTTGGATTTTTTTTGTTGTTGTGCAAATGATGACAAATGTAAATAAATACACACAGGTAGACATTTATTACAATAAGTACATAGAAAATCTTAAACAAACGGGTGGAAGGGGGAAAGTGGCTGCTTGGAGTCTAAGGAGGGCATCCCCAAGCCCATCCTACATAATCACCTCAAAATCAATGTCTTAAGAAGATGAATCGTGCAATAATATTTCCTATTTTGTATCCACTGGAGCTATTTACCTTCTTTTGCAGGACTGCAGATTTCCTTTCCTTTAGGTCAATGATCTCTTTGAGTTCATTGACCTCTCCTGACCTTTTGCTTTTGTCTGTCGATAGATTGGCCAGCTGCTCTTCTTTGTGGGCGAGTGAACTCTCCCTCTCTTCTATTCTTGACCTCAAGGAATCCATCTAATTAAATAGATAAAGACAATACAAAATCAACTTTTGTTATTAATCAGGGACACTTTTAAAAATATGAAAGTTCTCCTAATCATTGATATTTCACTGTAAGAACAATTTCTGAAACTGCAGATTATGTTGTATTTAAATTGATTGACAAATACAAAGATTTTCCTTTATATTAATCAATACTGTAGTAATAGGATAAGAAAGTATGGATTTATTTGTTGATGTATAAGAAATACCACATACTTGACAGCAACATGGGCAAATTTTACCAACTTGTACACTTTGCTATTCAAATTTGGATGTGATTTGCAAAGCTGTCTACATTTTACATCATAAACCAGAACCAAAAGGTTGTGTGGCTACGATGGTTTTTCATAAGCTGATTGAATTGCAAAATTTGTATTAACTGTCATGTCTTTGTATATCATGAAATATTTGTTCCATGATATTTATTCATAAGCCACACCCACCATGTAGATCAATACAAATGTTGACAACATTAGCATTTGCACAATAATTAACAACATCATCAAAGCAGGTATGATGCAAAAATGATTGCTAATTGATCTTATTTCAAGAATTTTTCAGTAAGCCCCGCCAACTTTAGCATTCATGACATCACTACCACAACATTAGAACGTATGTACAGACCATGACCCATCTGTGTACCACATATAGCATAAATCTGATATATCTTTTATGTTTGCATCATTTAGCACTTTCACATTAAGCCACACCCACCATGCATATTAATGACATCAGTTAATAACATAAGCATGAACACAAAAACCAACAAAATTATCATGCCCAATATGACGTAAAAAGGATATACAGTTGCCCATTTATCACTTTTTTTCCAAAATTTTCACTTTAAGCCCGCCCACTTATTAAGATGCATGAATCCTCACCACAAACATTAGGTCACATCTGCAGACCATGAGCTATCTGTGTACCACACATGATGTGAATCCAATTCATAGTTTTTGAGATATCGTGTTTACTTCTGCTTTTTGTTTTTAAAATAATATTAATCCCCGCCCACTATGTATATTATTGAAATTCAACGTTTTTACATCATGAACATGTACTGTACACACCAGCTAACATTATAACTATACCAAATATAAAACAAAACAGATATGCTGTTGTTACAATTTGAGCATTTCAAGATTTTTACATTAAGCCCCGCCTACTCATTAATATGCATGACATATACACCAAAAACTATAGGGCACATCTACAGACCAAGGGCCATCTGTGTACCGAATATGACATAAATCCAGTTTACTGTTCTTAAACTACCGTGTTTACAAGCTCTTTTCAGCAAAATCATATTAAGCCCCGCCCACTATGCATATTAATGAAATTCAACATTTTCACATCATGAACATGTACACACCATTTAACATCATAATTAGACTACATATGAAACAAAACAGATGTGTGGTTGTTAAAATATAACCATTTCCAGATTTTTACATTAAGCCCAGCCTACTCATTAATATGCATGACATCATCATCAAAAATACTAGGACACATCTACTGGCAATGGGCTATCTATGTACCACATATGACATGAATATAGGGTATCGTTCTTGAGATATCGCGTTTACGACCTGGCCGTCACAAACAAACACACATACATATGCACACATACGCCATCATGACCGCATAGGTTCTTAATGCTATTGAAACCAAAGTCCAAATTGTTGACAATGTCAGCCATAAATCCATTGAAAATTATTCTCTGCTTTGTATCCTTTCTGATAATTCTTAGGAATAGTAGCAGCTGACAATATAGAGTTGCAGCCTCACTATACCAAATTGTATGTACTCAAATCTTTATCAAAATTACATCAACCCCCACCACCCTTAAAAAAAAAATGTTTAAAACTTAACTTAACTCACTAACACTAGTAAAAGAGAATCACTGTGACAAGAACTTTAAAGGAGCACTAGACCGAAAAAAGAGGGCAATCATTTTTGGAATTTCACAGATATATAACAGATTAATAAACTTCATACCTCCATGGCCCACTCATACCTCCATGGCCCACAAACAATGTGAGGCCAAAGATCGCTTAAATATTCATATTAACCAGAAACTTGCTATACCGCTGCGTGCTAGATAAGCATTTAATTTTTTTGGGGAACCCCTTAAAATACCCACCCTCACTTTTCGGTTTAGTGCTCCTTTAAAGCTTGACATCAAATTTTGATACATATATGAACTAACAGTTTGAAACAAGCTTGGTGCAATGAAATTTATTAGTCATTAACTCATTGGCCCAATAGCCTCGCTTGAATATTCATATTAACCAGAAACTTACTATACCGTTGCGTACTAGATGAGCATTTAATTTTTGGGGGGACCCTTTAAAATACCCATCCTCACTTTTCGATTTAGTGCTCCTTCAAAGCTTGAAATCAAATCTTGATACATATATGAACCAACAGTTTGAAACAAGCTTGGTGCCATGAAATTTATTAGTCACTAACTCATTGGCCCAATAGCCCCAATATTGATCAAGTATTTATCATTAAAATGTAAACCATAACTGTCAAATTCCACTAAGAAGTGAATCAATAAATAGCTTAAATTATGCTTAGCCCGTTTGTAATCTTCCACATTAATGGTGTAACCAACAGTGACTAATTCTTTTAGGTTTTTGTATATCTTTCTTCACACTGGCAGATAATACAGATCTTCCCTTGGAGATTACTTGTGATATGAATAATTAATGAATTCATTATACAAATGGGGCCTCTGTTTACAGAGAAGCACACTAAAGACCTTCCACCGGAATTAATTGCCACCAGACTGTGAATTATTAATGGATTCATGTCTTTCATCATACTTTGCACTAATATCACTGATATTTCAACATTTCAGGCAGACATAATATGAACTCACATCAGTCCAAGTGTACAGCATGTAGAAGTTTCCTGTTATTCTCTGATTTAGATTATATTTTGATTAGATTTCTAATACGATACAACTTTCAGTAATGTGTATTTCTGTTATTTTTAGATGGATAGGAACAGACCTGCCTAACTTTAGGATCATCAAACTGTATTCTGGAACTACAAAAGTTGTATTTTTGATAAAAAAAACTGTACTCTTTAAACAAAATGTACAAAACAAAGGTTTACTGTGGCTGAAAAAAATTTACCACTGTACTTTCAGTTTTTCTTATTGTACAAATCTGAATCTGAATTGGTTAAGTCGGCAAAATCAATCCTTCAAGAGGACATGAACGCCAACCGAGCGTAAAAAGTATGAGTAAAAAACAAACAAAACAATTTTTTTTTTTAGAAGTAAATAAATCGTATTCTGGTGCCAAAAAACGTACAATCGTATTCTCAACATTTTCCTGTATTAAATACGGCAAAATCGTACTAGTTGGCAGGTCTGTAGGAAGCTTGGTACAACTCATTGGCCAAAAAAGTGAATTTGAAAATAGCTTTAAATATGCTTAGCCCATTTCTGATCTTACATATCAATGGTGACTAAAAAAGTATTTTTCTTGATACATATGTGAACCAAAATCCTCCAACAGTTCGAAAAAAGATTGGTACAATGAAAGTGAGTCATTGGCCCAATAGCGCATTGACAGATCAAGTAATTGGCCTAATAGCCCCATTAATTATTAGAATTCCACGAAGAAGTGAATTTGAAAATAGTTGAAATTATTCTTAGCCCATTTCTGATGATCTTCCAAATCACTGGGGACAAATTCTGTTAGTTTTTTTTTATATTTTTCTCCACACTGGCAGATTATACATATCTTGCCATAGAGATTACTTGTGATATGAATAATGAAAGAGTTCAGTATACAAGTGGAGCCTCTCAAAGACCATTCACAGTAATTAATTGCCTTCACAGTAATTAAATGCCACCAGACTGTGAGTTATTAATGGATTTATGTCTTTCATCATACTTTGCACTTATATCTTTGATATTTCAACAGACATTATGAACACACCAGTTTAAGTGTGTAGAAGTTTCAAATGTTGGGAAATTTATTCTCTATTAAAGATTTGACATTAGATTTATAAAGGTGAATTGACAGTTAAAGATTTTGCCATAAATATATTCCTTTTAATATTCTGAACTTTTCATTAGCATATATATCAAAACTTTTATCTGTTTCTGAGATATTCATGAAAAAGTGACAAACTATGCCTCAAGAAACGGCTGGACTTCCACTATTAACATGTGATGACACAGCGAGGCCTATTTACATAACTTTCACTGTGTGACTGTGTCACATTGACCTAGGCTACTTAAACATCAGTTTCATTTCTTCAGACATCGGAATATCGCTTAATTAGCGCTATACTAATTATTTTGTGACAATTTCTTGTGGATAAAGTGGAAATATCGACTCAAGTTCTGATCCATAATTTCTTTATCATTGGCAAACTCCACTTGTTACGTTATGCTGTAAGTATTACTGTATTGTACACTGTAACTTTCACATAACGTTAATGTTGTACTGTCCTCCTATCTTTACGTCACGAAAAAACCAACACGTAATGAACATACCTTTGGAGACCTAAAACCAACACGTAATAAGCATACATTTGGAGACCTAAAACCAACACGTAATGAGCATACCTTTGGAGACCTAAAACCAACACGTAATAAGCATACATTTGGAGACCTAAAACCAACACGTAATGAGCATACATTTGGAGACCTAAAACCAACACGTAATGAGCATACATTTGGAGACCTAAAACCAACACGTAAAACCAACACGTAATGAGCATACATTTGGAGACCTAAAAATAAGCATACATTTGGAGACCTAAAACCAACACGTAATGAGCATACATTTGGAGACCTAAAACCAACACGTAATGAGCAAACCTTTGGAGACCTAAAACCAACACGTAATGAGCATACATTTGGAGACCTAAAACCAACACGTAATGAGCATACATTTGGAGACCTAAAAGCAACGTAATGAGCATACATTTGGAGTAATGAGCATACATTTGGAGACCTAAAGACCAACACGTATTGAGCATACCTTTGGAGACCTAAAACCAACACGTAATGAGCATACATTTGGAGACCTAAATCCAACACGTAATGAGCATACCTTTGGAGACCTAAAACCAACACTTAATGAGCATACATTTGGAGACCTAAAGCAACACGTAATGAGCATACATTTGGAGACCTTAAACAACACGAATGAGCAAACATTTGGAGACCTAAAACCAACACGTAATGAGCATACATTTGAGACCTAAAGCAACGTAATGAGCAAACAAACCTAAAACCAACACGTAATAAGCATACATTTGGAGACCTAAAACCAACACGTAATGAGCATACATTTGGAGACCTAAAACCAACACGTAATGAGCAAACATTTGGAGACCTAAAACCAACACGTAATGAGCATACATTTGGAGACCTAAAACCAACACGTAATGAGCATACATTTGGAGACCTAAAACCAACGCGTAATGAGCATACATTTGGAGACCTAAATCCAACACGTATTGAGCATACCTTTGGAGACCTAAAACCAACACGTAATGAGCATACATTTGGAGACCTAAATCCAACAAGTAATGAGCATACCTTTGGAGACCTAAAACCAACACTTAATGAGCATACATTTGGAGACCTAAAGCAACACGTAATGAGCATACATTTGGAGACCTTAAAGCAACACGAATGAGCAAACATTTGGAGACCTAAAACCAACACGTAATGAGCATACATTTGGAGACCTAAAGCAACACGTAATGAGCAAACATTTGGAGATCTGAAACCAACACGTAATGAGCATACATTTGGAGACCTAAAACCAACACGTAATGAGCAAACATTTGGAGACCTAAAACCAACACGTAATGAGCATACATTTGGAGACCTAAAACCAACACGTAATGAGCATACATTTGGAGACCTAAAACCAACACTTAATGAGCATACATTTGGAGACCTAAAACCAACACGTAATGAGCATACATTTGGAGACCTAAAACCAACACTTAATGAGCATACACTTGGAGACCTAAAACCAACACGTAATAAGCATACATTTGGAGACCTAAAAGCCTAATTTTTAACATTTTGGGATCAATTTTGTAAGAAAGTGTTTGTGGTGAGTGTTTATGTAGGGCATTTGTATTAATGTATGCAAAGTGGTTGCTACTTGTACATATATACCTTCAATATGATACAACTTTCAGTAATGGTTATTTCTGTTATTTTAAGATAGATAGATATTTTATTTGTTTCAAATAATAAGATGTGCCACTGGCAAACAATAGTCTAACATTTGGGTAAACTTGAAAGGCTCTCTAAGCAAATTCACAATTTATGGGGCCAGGGGCCACGAGCAATGTCACTGTAAAAAAACCGTACCATTGCTGTGTCATTTCATGTGCAACGAAACTATTTGTATCAGTTTATTTTTACAAATGTGAGTCATATATCTAAGTATCTAATATTCAAAGGGATGAAGTTTCATATATAAGAATACTGGCAATTAACAAAGTATCATCTTAAAATTTTGTTTTTTTGTTTTTTTTTGTTTTTTTGTTTTGTTGACATTAAAGAACTATTGTTCCCATTTTTTAAACAAGGTTCTTCTTATGTGTATGCAAACTATTTGAAACTTAAAATAGTCTAAATTCTCCTCTTTTTAATCAGGTATATCCCAAAATCTGAAATTGTTCTCAAATTAATTCAAAATTCAAGGACATTAATATTCAATATCTTAAAAAACAAATTTCAACAAAAATAAAATTATGACTACAATACAAAGGATGATAGTATGTTGAAGGTAACTGGTCTTTAACCCTTAAATGATGAAGAGTTTCAAAACGTGACTACAATTTTTCAGAACTTTTTTTTCTTCTTTTTTCCAAATTAATTTTCAAAACTTTCCTTTCGTTTTCTATCACTACAAGTTTGGTTTATATGAATGCTAAGACATTAAACTTCTCAATAAAAGTTCCAAATAAAGAAAATATCGACATAAATACACAAATTTGCAAATGTTAGGCAAAATTAGGTAAAAATTGCCCAATTTTTTGGGCAATTGTGAATAATGAAAATGAGAGGATTTTTTTACTTATTTAGTTTGTGCAATATCCTTTTTAATGATACCAATCTAAATTTACTTTCTCAAAGAAAAACATGCAAAAACAACAAAGAAAAAAAAAAAAATCACCCCGGAAATTACTCATAAAAAACAAAGACATGTGTCCGAATCACTTTTCGAACCTGGGTCGCTCACGTGAAGTATCGCATGCACACCGCTACACCATGCTACCTATGAGTAGATTGTGGGTTCGTTTTAAAACTTATATTTCGGTGTGGATAAAGAGGGAGTAGTTACTCTTTGTGTTTTCAACTGAAAATGTGGGGAATTCCAATTCCAATGATATGTTTTGCATTGGGAAGTTGTATTGCGATCAGGAGCTACAATTTATTTCAAAAATTGGTCTCAAAAAGGCTAAAAATAATGAAATTTTGCACAAATTTTGCCACAAAAAGATATTAAAGATGGGGCAGTCAAAATTTGACCGGAATTGGATGCATTTACCATTTCACAGTTTCGTTCCCTATTGACTGTAAGGATAAGAAATTTTTCAAGTCACTTATTTAAAATTGTGTCGCTTTGATTTTTTTCTTTTCTTATTGTTATGTGACTTTAAGTATTATAGGTAATACTAAGTCATCAGAAAAAACATATGTCGTCCTAACACAGAAAGTGAAATTTCGGGCTGATTTTATAACCTTAGGCCATGTACAATGTGCGCATTTCTAGACGAGCAATAATACTACGTAAACTTGAGTGTATTTTGCTATGGGCTCATTGTATTGGTTTGTTTACTCGTAACTTGAAGGTGATACGTCCTTGCGCGCATGAGCAGACTGGAACGGTGAACGTGTGTATTGATATCTTTGACAGTTTCCACAGGTTTTCAGGCAAAAGCAAGTTCTTAAAGTATGGCAAGTAAATCTTTGAAGAAATCTTCTTTTAATTTGCAAAATTGACTTTTCACCAATTTTAAAGTGAGTTTTACTCAAAAATTCTCAATAATAACCCTCATCAAAAATATTAAATCTATTGAAAGAACTAGAATAGCTCTTTCAAATGATACCAGGATGACTGCTGTGGGCCTATTTGACGTAGCAACATATTTTTTGTTAAGTGCATGTTCATGCTGTCGTGACATGACCGTGTGGACATTTGTTTGTTTAAGGATTAACTTACTCAAATCCATTGTTTATCAAATTAATATATTTTATTTATAGTAGACTTATGAATTAATATATTTTTAAAAAAATCTTCAGTTTCAAATAGTTTGATAAATATTTGAATAAATTCAGGAGTTCATGCATTATTCAATGCTTAACCAACACTTAAATTCCCTTTACTGACCAACTAACCTCTGCTACTTATGTCATGCCTACCCGATACAAAATAAGTTTTTCTTTCCCCAAGGCAATATATCTCATATGTATTAATAAACATTAATTCAATAAATTTCAGCTGCAGCTGGTGCATTTTCATCAATATATTTCCTTTAATTTGATATTTTGATGAACATTTTTCTCCCAACCTACAGAATATCATCATGCCTCTTGAAATTGTAGTTTTCTAAAATCCAGTTTTAATAATCAATCTTGCACATTTAATATTACTGAAGGCTTTAAAATTGAGAAACAATACATCTTTAAAGAATGAATATTTAGTCTTATTATGTTGTGGGTGTTAAGAAATCAACTTTATTTATAGCCCTTTGCAATGTTTACAGTAATCTGCACTTATAAATTATGCACATGGAGCCATAGTACACACCCCACTTCCTCCACTACATTCATTCCCCTAATCAAAAGCAAAGCTATAAACAGAGGGAGGGTAGAAATGCCATATCACTCATCAACAGTATTTTTGGACTCCTTCTGGAACTGTATTTTTGAAACATGCTATAAGATACTTACAACATACAACATATAATCTGAGGCTATGACAGCATTTTATCCTTTTCAAAAACCATAAGAAAGTATGGAATTAGACTTAAAAGTGATTGACATTACTTCTAATAGAACTCTGATGAAAGATTCAAAAGGGCTGGTGTCCTTTGACTAATTTTCCCCCTACCTTCTCAATTTGATTTGGAACCTCTTAAACTTCACCTCTGTTCCCTCATTCAATTGTCAAAGTTCCACCAAAGATAGATGTATACTAGTGGCTTTTTCTAGTGAAGTTCAACATAGAGATGGGCTCTCAAACTTGAAGATACCTTGCTTGCACCAATTGATAAAAGTGCATTATGAGAAAAAAGGAAATGTAAAAAAGATAAAAAGATTTTTCTTAATAAAGAAGGAAATATTATTCAGTGGACGAGGTGAAAATCAAATGTAACTGACGGATGAAATTTCCAAGATGGCTAAAAACAACATCAAAATCCTTGAAGTGTAATTTATTTGTGTTTTGCTTGTGACAAAAAGAAGATGTAGAAGAAAAACCAGTAGATTTTGTTTTCAAAGAAAAAAAGGGTTAATTTTTTTTGAAGTATGAGTATGACTTATCTTTGGCTAGAATTGATGTGTGTTTTGCTACATTTGCAATCAGATTGAAGCAAATATCTTCTTATAACTCTGAAGGCTTTTGAAGTCTGCCAAACAATATTGCACAATGAGACAAATGTAAAACAAACAGCTTTTTTTTTCTTTCTGAAAATTCACCAACCTCTAAAATATGTCATCTAAATTGTGTGCCTCATTAGAGTTACTATAAACTCCCTTTCAGAATTTGTTTAAAAAAATTATTTTAAATTCATTGGAGAGTTTTTTACAATTTCAGCCGTAGAGGCAGATAGAAGTGGGAGGCGTCAACTTGAGAAAGATATCACACTGGAGATTCTCCTATCTCTAATAAATAATCTGGAAGATTTATGAAAAAAGCCATAATATTTTGCAAATGATATCCCCAAGTCAATAGAATATGACCATGTGAAATCACACACACTTAGCTGGGTAGCTCTTGGGTACCAGAAGTAAGTTTTTATGTAATGCGGTGGGTACATGAATCACGCTTAAAAGCAGACAAGACACTTTCAGTAATCAACACACACACACAAAAATTAAACACAAAATAACCAGAAATAAATGTTTTTCATTTGAGTAATGTTCAGTTTTGATATAAAAGATGATGAACATGCTGTGTGCTCTACGCTTGTTAACCTAACCAGTCATTGGATGATTTCCATACCGTGCGTGATGCACATACTCTATAAGACTATGTACAAAGACATTCCTGCTGTCCCAGCTTAAGAGGAAGCTGTAGGCAAATACTTGTTAAAGGTAGGTAGTGTCAAGGATGGAGAAGTAAACAATATATCTTATATGTTCAGTACTCAAAGCCAATTGCCAATTACTGCTTATCCAATATGATTCTTAAAGGAGACATAAAAGTCTGATATAATCCTTATTTCATATGATAGAATTAAAAATAACAAATCTTCTGACCAAGTTTCATTAACTCCTAAGCAATCTAACACATTTAATTCTACTACTATGGGAGCAGCTGGGAGCAGCTATTTTGATTTTTTAAGATGCTGAAAATGATGTCATACACCCAGCAGGATCTTGAAATGTAATGTTTTTCTATATAATCCATCTCAAAATTTCTAGCTCTTGAAAAATTGTTTTTCATTTGTAAGGGTCAAGGACATTTTTATGTATACACATAAAAATGTCAAACCATGCTGTTAAAAGTTTGTGTCACATAATTTTGGAATACAATTTTGATATATAATTTAAAAAAATATACATTACATTCCTTAGTCTCTGTTGGGAAAATAATGTCATTATTTACAAGATTTCAATAAAAAATTGAGCAAAATGGCAGCCTTGACTTTAAAGATGGATAACTTAAATAGGAATAAGAATTTGACTTGCAGTTTTTGGTAGTTGATTTAGATTTTAATCCTCTATCATATAAAATAAGGATTAAATCAAACTTTATGCCTCCTTTAAGACAGACACATTGTGGGACTGAGATAAGAGTACAATCTTGGCGCATCATCACTTAAGAAGATAAGATGTAAAGACCTAAGGTAATATCCATACCCTCTTCCCCACTCCATCCCACCCCCACAACAAAACCCCATTCACCACTTACGCTTGATTCCTATAATACTTTGAGCCATCTAAAAAGTCATGACAACATACTGCACTGCAGGAGACGAAACAACATCATAACAACATACCATGAACAGAGAGATTTTCTCCTGCTCGGCAGCCAAATAATGGAATAACAATGATGTGTGTGGTGCTAATGAACCAATTCTTCACATTGTTTTGATTGAATACCTATTTACATTTAATCTCTCACAAGAGCTGTACAAACTTCAAGGAATTAGAAATGATAGATGTTTCAGTTATCTAATCAAGTTCCTCCAAGAAACAAAAAACCCCACATGAATTGTCTGAAATCAATCATCTTTTTCACCCAGGAAGGGAATATAGACACCTTTATGTTTTGAAAGATATACTTTTCTATAAAAAAGTATGAGGAAAATATTTTACAAGTTACCAGTACCAGAATTGTTGGGGGGGGGAGGGAGGGGATGGGGAGGGAGGGGAGGAGAGGAGAGGGGAGGAAAGGGAGGGGAGGGAAAGGGGGAGGGGAGGGAAAAGGGGAGGGGAGGGGGAAGGATTTGCGCAGAAAATTTTGTAGAGTGACATATTTTGTCCAATTTATAGGTTTTTTACCCCATGAGACAAAATTGCCCCTCTCTCCCCCCCATGCTGCCACTGAAGTCTACCATTTAAAGCTGATATGATTAAATGACAAGAAATCTAATATCATAAAAAATACCATTTAAAGCTGATAACATTAAATAATGCCTAACAAGAAATCTAATATCATAAAATTGCCACTGAAGTCTACCATTTGCTGATATACCATTAAATAATGCTAACAAGAAATCTAATATCATAAAAGTCCACTGAAGTCTACCATTTAAAGCTGATATACCATTAAATAATGCCTAACAAGAAATCTAATATCACATTAATGATAGACTGATAAAGATCCTCATTAATTAATTTAAAGTTATCTACTTCAAGGGTTGAGTCTTTAGCGAAACCTTGTCATAATAAAAGAAAAGCCATTATTAAAATCAACACCCAAATTTAATGTGGTCACTGCACTAAAATTTTACTCATCAATCGTAATTCCGTTAATCATAAACAGCCTTTCAACTGACCGTATCAGTTTTGTTTCTCATTGATCCAATTTGAATTAGTGCATTATCTCTGTAAGGATGAAGTTGTTTATATCTCTTGATATTCAGCAGAGGACACATTTCATACTGCACTGTCTCTGGGTGGTATAAACAATGATTGTGTTCTCACTCGAGTATGAGCTCATGATCAAACCCACTGATCGCAGTCACTTGATCTTGATCCTAGTTGAGCGGCAGATTATGATCAGGAGCAGGTGATCAGATTCACCCATGAAATTTCTCAAAACGTGTGTGAACGCAGATCAGTCAACTGCGATCAGGCTAGTTATGCAATATAATCCTACTAGGTTACATTTCGCAGGTTTTAGCAACCTTCCGAATTTCAGTTCTCTCATGTCCAGTAGCACTCACAAGGGTCGGAAAGGGGGGTCCAAAATGGCTATTTTTGACCTTTTTTGTTGTTGGGAGGGAAGGGGTCCAAAATGGTTATCTTTAACCTTTTTTAAATCCAAAATGGCTATTTTTACCTTTTTATTGTTTTGGTTATTTTTGACGTTTTTATTGTTGGGAGGGAGGGGGTCCAAAATGGCTATTTTTGATCTTTTTAATGGGATGGGGAGGGGAGTCTGTATCATTATAAAATTACATGCTGCTATATTAGATTATACCATATATTGATTGAGGTGCAAATTTGGTACATAAAAAAACCTGAGTATTGCACAAACTCAGAGTCTTTTTAAGGCATCTAAAACTTGGAAAATGCAAAGTTTCCTGAGACCCCAGTGGGGCTTTGCCCCTGGACCCCACAAGAGGACCTAAGGTGTGTCCTTGACCCCATGCTGAAAAGGTTTGTGCCCCCCTTCTTTCCCCCTCGATCTTTGACATATCTGCTCTCCTTTAATATCGTTGGGTCTGATTGCAAGCTAGCACTCAAGTGAAAACTTATGACATTGTTTCTTCTACAACAATGGTTTATCGTCGGATGATCATGATGATCTAGGTTACATGATCCGGAGATAAGTGAGAATGCAGCCAATGAGGTTTAGGTGGCTTGATAATTAAATCATGACTTTACTTGTAAAGTGCTTTATTTTGATGGGTCATGAAACTTAGGGTCTTAGAATTCTGTTCTGGAATATTCATGATCACTCATTGTTTTTAAAGTGATATTTTCTGCAATTAGCATTCTTGACAAATGTGAAGAAAAAACTTCCCCCAAAAACACCACTAGACAGTAAGGATACTGGTTTTTCTTACATCAGCCTGCAGCATGTTGGAGTGCTGCTCCTTGGTGGAGAGGGATTCCTTGAGGACGTTGATGTGGGCCTGCTGGTCCCTGTACTGATGACTTAACGTTTCCAGCTGCGTGTGAAGTGCCTGGACCTCTGAATTCTTACCAGAGATCTCATGCTGGAGATTTTCAACCTTTAAAAAAAAAAAAAAAAAAAACTAAGAAAATAAATTAATACAAATTATGTGAAAATCTAATATATTATTTACCAAATAAACTGAAATTGCAAGTCCATTGTTTAGTAATAACCAGCAAGCCCAAACAATGGTGGAGCAAATTATTTTCAGAATTTTTAGGCAATGTGTTACTGTTGAGGTACTTCAAAACATATTTGTTTTTGTATATATAATCAACCCGTTTTGAGAAATAACCGAGCTGATTGCACATGCAAATAACCCTTCTAATCCAATCAGGATCCAGGAAAATAATAATGGATAAGAGAGGGTGATAGAGTTGGCACAAAGCATCCACAAAACATTTCAATCTTTTGATTTCTTGACTTGATATGATGAGCATAAAATGCCCCTTTCTGAAAGCTTGTCTGAAAATAGGAAATTGTTAATCCACTTTTCCTAATTCCATATCCTTTTTTGAACCAATTAACAAATATACCTTAAAGCAGGGAAGCTGCCCTGCTGAAAGGATAGCTTTTCTTACAAGAACATGTGTGTCATTCTAGCAGCTCCTTGATAAAACATATGGAAATTAAATTCCTGAAAGTGCTGAAAGTACTTGAAACCCATGTTTTATGATCTCAAACTTGTCACAAGAAGCATGCATGTCACATTCTTCCAGGGGAGCACTTGTCAAGTCTTCTATAATAAATAACAACATACTGACATTAATGACCTGTTCTGGTGTAGGTTCTTATCTGTCATATCAGGAAATGTTGGAGCATAGGCTATCATCCATTTGTTCTTCTGAACTAATCATTTTCAGTGTATGCTGGTTAAATCAGCCTAGCAGCCACTCAATTTTATTGGCTGGGTTTAATGAGCAGCTTACAACACTCAATGTGCACCAAAAACAAACATGACATAGACATAATATTCAAGAAAATATTATTCATTGATGTTGGGATATTTTCAATATATATATATATATATATATATATATATATATATATATATATATATATATATATATATATATATATATATATATATATATATATATATATATATATATATATATATATATATATATATATATATATATATATATATATATATATATATATATATATATATATATATACATATATACATATATACATATATATATATATATATATATATATATATATATATATATATATATATATATATATATATATATATATATACATATATATATATATATATATATATATATATATATATATATTATATATATATATATATATATATGTGTGTGTATATATATATATATATATATATATATATATATATATATATATATATATATATATATATATATATATATATATATATATATATATATATATATATATATATATATATATATACATATATATATATATATATGTGTGTGTGTGTATATATATATATATATATATATATATATATATATATATATACATATATATATATATACATACATAAATATACATACATATACATATATATATATATTTACATACATACATACATACATACAGTACACACATACATACATATATACATACATACATACATACATATATACATACATACATACATACCTTCATACATACATACATACATACATACATACATACATACATACATACATACTTATTAGATATATATATATATAGATACTGTATATATATGGATATAGATAGATATAGAAATAGATATAGATATAGATATATATATATAGATATATATATTATACTATATATATATATACTATATATATTATATATATATACATTATATATATGAAACAAAACAGACATGTGATTACTAAATATGAGCATTTTCAAGATTTTCACATTAAGCCCCAACTACTAATCAATATGCATGACATCACCACCCAAAACAATAGGGCACTTCTACAGACCATGGGCTATCTGTGTACCACACATAACGTGAATCCAGTTTGTCCTTTTTGAAATACCATGTTTATGAGGTCTTTTTAGTAAAATTATATTAAGCCCTGCGAACTATGCATATAAATGAAATTCAATATTTTTATACAATGAACACATATAGACTTACTAACAACAATTATACTGGGAAATATGAAACTAATCCGACATGTGATTGTCAAATAACAGCATTTCAAGATGCTTTTTTTTTTTTTTTATATTAAGCCCCACCTACTCATTAATATGCATGACATTACTACCAAAAACAAGAGGGCACATCTACAGACCATGGGCTATCTGTGTTTCAAATATAACATGAATCCAGAATCCAGTTTACTGTTCTTGAGATACCATGCTTACAAACTCTTTTCAACAAAATCATGTTAAGCCCCGCCCACTATGCATATTAATAAGACTCAACAATTTGAACTATGAACATGTACACACTAGCTAACACCATAATTACACCCAGTAAGAAACAAAGCAGATATATGATTGTAAAAATATGAGCATTTCAAGATAATTACATTAAGCCCTGCATACTCATTATTATGCATGACATCACCACCAAAAACAATAGAGCACTTCTACGGACCATGGGCTATCTGTGTACCACATATGACATTGTATCATTCTTGAGATATCATGCCTATGAGCTTGCTGTCACAGACACACATACACACACACACATACATACACACATACACATGCCAGCATGGCTGCATACTGAAGGTTCCTTATGCTACTACTGTAGCATCGGAACCAAAAATCAATGGGACAAGATGCAATGTGATATTGGCATGAACCATGGAGCTTTCGGTTAAAAGCTCCATGCTTAAACTGACAAGAGCAGACAAACACTGAAATTCAATCCCACACTCTCATAAAGTCATACCATGTCCACATAGCCACACATTACAATTGTAGTAATAATTATTCATCAGCACAACGTGCCTATGGTTCACATGTACAAGACAAGCTACATCTCCAATAAATCAAAGTGCCAGTTTGTCATGCATCCAATTTCCTTAATAAAACTCCACTGTTTTACAGCCTGTATTCGATAAGTTTGTAATGCTGAGCTACTCATCAAAAGCAAGAACTTATTTGACCCTTAAAAGCTGCCAATAAACCAAAAAAAGGTTTGCTAAGATAATAAAATACATCTCCATCTTATTCTCTGCAGTAATATTGAAATAGGAAGATTAGATGAAGTTTGTGATAAGTATGTCCTATGAGTTACAACCTTGAGTAAAATCACTAAATCAGGCCCAAGGTAGTTAAAGTTAACAAGAAATGAAAAAATGATACTAGTCTTTTTTTGTGTGAAGGTTTGTAGCATAATAACAACAGTGAAAAGTGAAATATGTACCAACCAAGGACACCAACCTGACATTTCTACTTTTACAAAAAACATTCTGCTGATTATCGATACAATTTTTCAAAAAAGTAACCAAATAAGGTAAAAATTAATGATAATAACCTATTTGACTCTTGAATCTTGCCAAAGTCACAAAAAAGGTTTGCCAAGATTATTAGATCAATCTCCATCATTATCTTGGGCAGAAAAATTATAATAAGAAGATTAGATTAGGTCTGTGATAAGTAGATATCCTATGAGTTACAACCTTGTGTACATCACTAAATCCAAGCCCACGGTAGTTAAAGTTTACAAGAAGGCAAAACAAATATACTCTTCTTTTTTGTGGAAGGTTTGTAGCATGATAGCTTGATAACAGTAGTGAAAGGTGCAATATGTACCAGCTTAAGGACACCACCCTGATATTTGACTTTGACAAAAACATTTTGGCAGACTCCTTCACCAGCCACTTTCATCTAAAATTGTGACATCTTTAAAATCTATGGGCAGGTAGCAACAGCAAGATCCTAATTTGGAAAAAAATAGGCTATAACCCAAGACAAATAGCAAAACATTTCATCAAAATTGGTTAAAAACTGACCATTTTAAAGCATTTTGAATTTGAATACCTTATTAATATAAATTATGCAAATTTATTAAAATTTTGTGACATTGACACAGGAAACGGGTCTTAACTTGCAAACTACAGGTGCTCTTGATATAATTCAAAGACGATTCTGTTCAGAATTTAAAGCTCTACCGAATAAATTTATAATTGTCAATACTTTTAAAACTCATTATTCCCTGAATGAAACAAGATATTGAAGTAGTTTATTGACTTTTCTTTTTGTCCTCACCATACACAAAAGACATGTCTGACCACTAAACTAATTCTTCCTTTAATCATAACAATAAATCTGTTCGCCCGAAAAATATGGAGAAATTAATAACTAAAACTGAACACCACATATGTGAAATAGATCACAAACTACCCAAGAGATCATTATTGATTACTTAATGAACTCTGCTTTCCATATGAAAGATATTGACAAAATTAACCCATCACAGCTGTGCTTAAAATAATGTCACAATTTCAAAGCAAAACATGCATTGTTCCTAATTTTCATGTCAAAGAATATGCTACATACCACTTACTATTTTTAGGGCTTAAGATTAACTGGATGACACAATTAATTTATGGCCTTATATGAGGGTAAAAAGTAGAGGTTTTGAAAAAGGATATATTCTTTTCGCATACAAAAGTAACACAATTTTTCTTCCATGACTAATGAGAATGTTTGCAAACTGAGGAGTAATTCACCCATTAAATGGGATGGATATCTTGCCACATAATTTTCAACTTTTTGTATGTCAATTAATGCATTTGGGTGTCCGATTGAAGATATTCTGATGCAAAATGGGAGTAACTAGCAGCACAACATTGAGTATCATACAAACCCTTTGTCGCAAAGTCTTGATTTCTTGCCTGTCTTCGGTGACGATTGAACCATTCTGACGTCTTTGCAATGCATTTTCCTATAAAACAAAAACAGATAAAAAGTGCCATTATAGAACTGGAAATAAATGTGCACAGATATCCAAGCAGATGCCTAGAAAGAACTCTGTAATTCCCAAACAGGACAGGAGAACTTGTCTTCCACACTTTCAGAAATTTGAAAAATGTATTGAAAAATATTTTCCTCAACCCATATCGGGTAGGAAAATACAGCCCTATTGCCAAATTACATCAAAATACTATTAGAAAAAGGAAAAAAAATTACAATGTTAATTTGTTTTTGATGCAAATATTCTTCAATGTGTATAAGTTTTGTTTGTAGTTTCAAGTAAAGCTTATAATATTTGAAGAACTGGCAACAAATTGTTCTCAAGAATCATAATATATTAAAAATAACAGTTTTAAAATAAGAGAACTTTCTGCAATGATGATATATCTCTCCAAAGAAAACTCGATTTTTCTGTAGAATCTTTCACAATTAGGCATCCACCTGCTTCCAGACTATTATTTCATTCCCATGATGCCCTGCTGTCTATGTCAACACCAAGATCCTTATCCATTTGGAGACAATTCATTGATCCCCTGGAAATTTGATCAATATAACATCACTGCTGGATGAGGTTAAGGTTGACGTACCATGAATAGAGAAGTAATATATGACCTACGCGATGACGATGTAAAATTCTGAGCCAAT
>JAIGNY010001982.1:400000-450000 GCA_020152595.1 Chiridota heheva
TAATTCACCGAAACCTACCACAAGTCCTCTCAATTTATATCCAGCCACTCAGCACCAAAACATACACATATTGATTTTTTCCTCAAATAGATTAAATTACCACAGATTTATGCTATAAGAACCAACTGGCACAGAGAGAGCGGAATGATCGTATGTGGGTTGATAAGAACATTATATTACTGGCTCCTAATTACCTTACCAAACCCAATTCCTTTCAGGTTCAAATGAGTCCCTCCTTATTGTAGCTACTGTATGCATCAAAATGTAGGAAATTCAAAATGGAGATTTATTTTTTTGATGAGAAATCTTCCTTTGGAAGTATGATAGCTCTTGAATATTTAGATCAAGGGATTAATGGGAAATATCAATGCAATAGAATGATAACATTTGAGCACAAATCAAACACAGAGAGGATGTGAAGCACAACATGTTTAAGAGTTGCTCAAAATCTTATTTAATTTAATAAATGTCTAAGGTCATAAAGCAAATAATATTGAAGCAAATAATATTAATTATTCTTATTTCATTTTGCAGATGTTTTGATAAAATAGGTTGCATGAATGAAATGTGACATATCTCACGGCTGTAATTTGTCATCTATGAGGTGTGTGTGTGTGTGTGAGAGGGGGGGGGGATCCCAACAATTTTCTGAAATATGTTCTTCTCAAGTGAAAGCTCAGGAAGAGTGGGAGGAGTCACTGAATTGATCATTTGAATTGTACAGGATAATAGATTAAAGCTTCAATTTCGGAAATATGAAACAATTTTTTGAAATATGTTTTTCTTAATGTAAAGTTCACTGAGAGGGGAAGGGTCACAGAATTGTGACAAACACCTCCATAAATAGAAATATACAGTTTGGTTTGATAAGGTTTAACGGTAATGCGACAGTCAGAGTCAAACGTGCCATGTATATGAAATATACAATTTAAACAGAAATATACAATATAACAGAACTCTTTTAATTGGTCTAAATATTTTTGGCTGTCTATAAGTTATACAGGTATCTAGCACAAAAAAGTTCAATCTATCACCCATCTCCCAGTACTATTCTCCGTTTAAGAAAATCTTCAATCCTATGTCAAAACAATGTTGCATCTCCTTAATGTAAACAAAATCTTCCAAACTGACCTGTCAAACCTCCTTATAATGTAAGAGGAAACCACACCAATTTCTTTTCAAACAATGACACTACATCACAAGGCATTCCACGTTCATGAGCGTGTTCTCACTAATCCCCCAGATCATGATCCCGATAATAAACCAGATCGATGATTGTAGATAAAACCATGCCATGTGTTGTCACTGGAATTCAAGCTCGTGATCATACCCAACACAGGCAATCTGATCACAGCTAAGTACAAGAGTGAACGAAATGTCAAAAGGTGAGGCATTGAACACCACAAAATATAACCGAGCAGGCTTATGCTGTGCATGAAATAAGCAAGTTATAATTGCAATATTGCATAACCAATTTGATCGCAGATCACCGATCTCTATTCACACACGTTTTTTTGAGAACCTCATGGGTGAATCTGATCAGATGCTCGGATCATGATCCTACCCTAGACTAAGATCAAGATCAAGTGACTGTGATCAGATCCGGTGAGGGTTATCACAGTAAAAAATTGGTAGATCTAATCACCCTGCAGTGGGTGTGATCACAAGCTCGTATTCAAGTGAGAGCACACTCCATGTTGGTAAGTCACTCAAATAAAATTAAGATCTCTAAGACATCTATCAAATATTTGCTTAACGGTTTAAGGTTTCAGTTTTTAAGATTCTTGGAGGAAAATCTTGTAGCTCTCAATAGTGCATAACCTTTCATTTGATACCCACAGAATTGATGACCTGAAGTGGAATATATAAGATGGATGTTAATTGAAAATTTTTGTTATTGGGGATATCTAACATGTTTACAGCTCTCTTGAGAAGTTGAGATGCAAAGTAATTCCAAGAATAAAGGTAAAAGCATGTTGGTGTAAATGAAATATCATTTTATTCTTTATTTTGTGGCATTCAAAATATTTTCATATACAAAAGATATGTAGGTTACCCTAAGAATAATGTCTTTTTTTATTTTGTATACCTATATTTTTAACCAATCCATGCCATCTCTTGTCCCTACTTGATTCACCACTTTTTCTAAGATTTCAAATTCACTTTAATCAATCCAAGAAAAGTCAGGCAACAGTATAATCTTGAGGGAACTGATTCTCTTTCTTTAATTTTCTCTATCAAATATACAAAAATGAAAATCCATGGGAATATTCCTTTAATGAAGCTTCGTCAAGTTCAAGTTCTCCAAATCCCAAGAAACAATCTTTTCTCGCAAGTGTAACTAAAAACAAGGTGTGACTTGTGTTAGAATTGTCAGAATCACAAACATATAGTTTTTCACAACTAGAGTTATTTTGATTTCTTGATACGAAATTTTTGATAACTGACTGGATATGAAAGTTTGATTTGAGTTAAAAAATCTTTTTGGAAGTGTCGTTATAATGTATTTGTCATTTTCACAAATTGGATACACTTCATCCATATGATCTACATTAGAATTTTATGATGGGATTGATCAGCAATGTTTTTATAATGCATTCATGCATCGCAAGTTATTAACCTGAAGCGAATATAAGACATCACTTAATCATCTTAAAGGAATATTCCTATGGATTTCATTCTTTTTATATATGATAGAGAAAACTTTAGAAACAAAAGTTTTGAATAAACTATGTTAACATCTTATTCCATTTAAGAAGTTACAAAATTTTAAAGTATTTTTGAATTTGGACAAAAGTGACTGATTGGCAACATCTGTGATGTCTTAGAGACAATTTCAACAAAAAGTCTTTTGTATTTCTTTAAAAATGATTTAATTTTTTATTATCATTGCAAATGTTATGTACACCAAGAAAAAACAAAATGTTTTCATGTAAATTAATATTTCACTCTGTCTCTATAATGAACCAAAAATGCTGTTCAGTAATGTGAAAAAAAGTGTTATTAAATTTATAAGAAATATAGAAGTGCTGGAATTGCCTTGATAACATCACCAAGCTGAAGGACATATACTGTATGAGGTGTTTTTAAGAACATTTTCCTACTCTTTAAATTGTTATAACTTCTAAATGGAATCAGATATTAACATAGTTTTTTTCACCACTTTGTTTCTAAAAAATTTCTCTATCATATATGGAAAAATGAAAATTCATGGAAATACAAAAACTAGAATGGTAAATACCATCACAGTTCGCATGCCAATGCAAATTGACACCCATATCATATGACCCAGCCAATTATAAAAATGGCATCTCACACTAAGTCCCACATGGCATCTCATGACCCACATGGTATCCCACCACATGTCCCACATGACATCCCATCCCTTGTCCCACATGGCATTCTACCATATCTCCCACATGGCATCTCACCCCATGACATCCAATTCCATGTCCCACATGGCATTCCACCATATGTCCCACATGGCATCCCATCCTATGAGCCACATGGCATCCCACTCTCACTCTATGTCCCACATGGATCCCATCCCATATAGCAAATGACATCCCACCACGTCCCACATGACATCCCATCCCATGCCTTGATCCACATGGCATTCTACCATATCTCCCACATGGCATTTCACCATACAGTATGTCTCACATGGCATTCCACCATATGTCCCACATGGCATTCCACCATATGTCCCACATGGCATTCCATCCTATAAGCCACATGGCATCGCACCCTATGAGCCACATGGCATCACACCGTATGTCCCACATGGATCCCATCCTACATGTATGTCCCACATTATTCCAACCATATGTACCACATGACATCCCTCCCTATGTCCCACATGGCTTTCCTCCATGTGTCACACATGACATCTCTCCCTATGTCCCCCATGGCATCCCACCCCATGTCCCACATGGCATCCCAGCCCGCATCAGTGGCTTCCCACTGATGTCCTACACGGCATCCCAACTTATGTCCCACATTAGATCCTACCATATGTTCCACATGGTATCCCTCCCACTGACATCCTACGTTGTCCCAAATGGTATCACATCCCATGTCCCCATGGCCTCCTACCCAATGTCCCACATAGCCTCCTACCCTATGTCCCACATAGCCTCCTATCTTATGTCCCACATGGCATCCCACCCCATGTCCCACATGGCATCCCACCATGTCCCACATGGCATCCCACCCCATGTCCCACATGGCATCCCACCCCATGTCCCACATGGCATCCCACCATGTCCCACATGGCATCCCACCCCATGTCCCACATGGCATCCCACCCCATGTCCCACATGGCATCCCACCATGTCCCACATGGCATCCCACCATGTCCCACATGGCATCCACCATGTCCCACATGGCATCCCACCATGTCCCACATGGCATCCCACACCATGTCCACATGGCATCCCACCATGTCCCCATGGCATCCCATCCATGTCCCATATGGCATCCCATCCCATGTCCCATATGACATCCCACCCCATGTCTCCCACATGGCATCCCACCCCATGTCGCACATGGCATCCCACCCCATGTCCCACATGGCATCCCACCAAATGTCCCACATGGCATCCCACCAAATGTCCCACATGGCATCCCACTCCATGTCCACATGGCATCCCACCCCATGTCCCACATGGCATCCCACCCCATGTCCCATAAAATATCCACCCCATGTCCCACATGGCATCCCACCATGTCCCACATGGCATCCCACCCCATGTCCCACATGGCATCCCACTCCATGTCCCACATGGCATCCCACCCCATGTCCCACATGGCATCCCACCCCATGTCCCACATGGCATCCCACCCCATGTCCCACATGGCATCCCACCCCATGTCCCACATGGCATCCCACCCCATGTCCCACATGGCATCCCACCCCATGTCCTACCCCACATGACATCCCATGTCCACCCACATGACACCCCATCCCATGGCATTCCACCTTATGTCCCGCATGGCATTCCACCATATATCCTACATGGCATTCCACCCTGTTCTACATAGCATTCCACCCTGTTCCACATGGCATCCCACCCCATGTCCCACATGGCATCCCACCCCATGTCCCACATAGCATCCCACCCCATGTACCACATGACATCTCATAGGCTCCATAAGAAGTCTCATTCTAGCTATCAGTCCCTGATTGAGCATACTATGTATGAAAGTGTCAGTTCATATATAACTTATATGCAAATGACTTGTTGAATAAGAAAAAGAGGTGGAGTCAAATAATTATGCTTGATATAGACCTTGGTGCATACCACATGGTATATATTATATTACATGTCCTGCATGGCCCCCATCCATGTCCCACATAGCATGCCTCCCTATGTCCATATGCAGTCACATCCTGTCACACTCCCTGACTGAGCATACTAAATTAAAAAGTCTGGTCAGTTCATATACTGAAGCAACTTTATGCAAATGACCACAATAATAACGCAAAGTTTAATAATCATGCCTGATACAACCACTGGTGCCCAAATATTTTGAAGAATTTTAAGGATTTTGATCTCCAGTGCTACAAGGACGCTTGAGGATCTCTGAAGAATATTGAAAAATTATATCATTTTACAGTTATCTTCTAAGGAAATATCAAATGTTTTGTAGACTTCTTCAAGAAACTATTCTTCAATCTTATCTTAAGTGTCTCTGAAAAACTTTAAACATTTTAAAAGGAAATTCTAACCTTCCATAAGGATATCTGAACAAACTTTAACTTTTTTCTGAGGAAATCTGAAGAACTTTTTAAATTTTCTGAAGAATTCTCAAAAAACTTTAACATTTCTGAGGAAATCTCAGGAAAAACTGTGGACGGCCGAACGGACAGAATCACCATTACATAGGTTCGCAATATGCTTCCCATGCTAACCAATGAAATAAATTGTGACAGAAGTGACAAAAATTGTTGAAAAACACATCTTTTAGTTTAAAAAAAAAAGAATAAATGGCAACAAATCATGTGTTGTGTCTTCTTTTCTTAATCTTTCATGTAAAAACAACTTAAATTTTAACAAAATTCAAGTCTATTTTACCCAAAACCCATATTCACTTGATCATTCATACATAAACACATTTTTATTTAAGTAGCTATATAAAAAAGGCCAAATTTTGTTGAGTTTTAGATACCATGAATCGTATATCTGCACAAGTTGTCATGTATAGAATATTAGACCAGACATTAATTGAATTAATCTAATGCATTAGCAAATAGACAATGTTGTTTTAAATTGTTTTGAATAAGCCTACATAATACTTTATAACCACTACCATTTCTAATCAACAATGGTTATCAACAAAATAATAGGTAATTTATCAAAATAAAGTACAAAATGAACTGAATCAAGTGTATTAACGAACCAAAAATGTTCTTTTTACACATTTTGAATGAATCTACATAATAAGTTATACCATAACCAATTTTAATCAATTTTAATCAAATGCATTAAGTCATGACCTTTTGTTAGAGTAATTTTACAAATTGCCTGAAGTAACTGTTGTATCAACTCCAAACAATTATTCACCTTACTTAACCACTGATCTAATAAAGAAAAAATTTCCAATTAAAAATAAATTAGATCAGACATCAAGAAAGAGGACGGAAAGAGGACTTAATACTGATTGATGATAAATATTTTTCAAAGAGCGTGGATGCACGACACGTATTTCGTAAATAGGATTAAAATATTAACTCCAACAGAGCAAAGTGTTAAAGTCTGAAAGCAGAGAATTGCAGGAATACCAAATTTAATATACTTAGGTTAGGTTATTTGTTTGGAGATATTGCTAAGCATTTTTATTTATTTTGGTATGAGATGGGTGTTGCATGGCTGACTGTCAGCTGACATAATCTGACATTATGTAGCACTTTTGATTTGACTCAAGATTTTGAGTGACCGTACCATTTCCTAAAATTTAAATTAATTTTGTAATTTTTATTGGCATATATATTTGGTCTTGTCCTTAATATAAACCTCACAGAAAAAAATAATATATATAAGATGTAGTCTTCCGAAATCGTGATGGAAGTCAATGGTATAAAATTTCCATTATCTCCGAACTTCACTGTCACTCAACAGAGGCAGGGGACCTTGCAGTTATTATATCCATCCCATCTTCAAACATGACATATTACCAAAGTGAGTTTGATTACCTGAAGCCCAGCGTCACCGCAATCAATATAATAATGCATCCCTGAGTAACCCAATTAAAATGTAATTACGATGGTTTCACATGAGTGACTGAGAAGGAGCCTTTTGGTTAATGGAAAAGTAAACAAAAGGGACTTAAAAGATGTATATTTCCATGGCAAAACATAAAGAACTAACAGAGAGACATGTAAACATGAAATAATAATGATAAGATTGACAAAGTACTAAAGCATAGAATCAAACACCACAACTGCAGATAGGTTTCCATATTTTTTTCTGAGTAAAACCTTTAGCAAAATTTTCAAGAATTCTATTAGAGAAGTAAGCAATTGCCCCAAACATTAAGAGACAAAATTAGCACCAGAATAATTTGCGACCCCCACATCAACCCCTTCATTCCAAATATGGTTGCAACTTTTCACCTTATTGTGTTTATATTTATGTTATTGTATAATTGATAAGATGTTCAATCCCCCCATCATGTTTTGCCCCTCCAAATAAAATCTCTGACAGCCCCTCTAACTCAAAATCTTTTGTTTACCCAGTAAATGATAATGATTCTGTCATATTTTACCAACATTCCAATGAACTCTATGTCTGTGATATATGATATACATATCAGACTCAAAAAAACCCATTACTTCGCTTTTCATAATATAATGTTCTTCAAAACCAATGAGACAAACACCCCAACATACGAAATTCACAATCACAACTTCCATGTTTTCACAACTGGAATCCGAACAATACCCCCAAGTAAAATAAACACCAATTTCATAATTTGGGGGATACACACACAATCCTTCTCACATATCACAGAGAAGGATAGAATTTACTTTTTATTAATTCAACAGCCAGTAGTCAGATTACTGTGTTGTAAAATGTACAGGTCTATAGACATAAGTAGTTATAAGATATTTTAGTTGCAAGGGCAAAACATGATGGGGAGGGGTGGAGGAGACAAAAAAAAAAAAAACATCCTTCTAATTTTACATATAATTCAAACATGTTTGTATTCTTTATTACAAAAAACAACAACAATGAATTGCACATTTTTTTGGGGAAGGGGGAGTTCACCCCCTTGCCCCTATGGTGAGAGGGCAATGAGCAAATTAATTTGTACTAATCCTTCAAAGCTCTAATTCTATTTAGAACTATTCTAGCTATGCATGGATAACTGATATTACTCACTTAAAAAACAATTTAATTCCTAGTTAAAGAAATCCTTACAACAAAAGAAACAAAACTTCCAAATTAAATTAATGAAATACATCTTTATTTCTCAGGTCTTCCTCCCTACTTCATTTTCCCCTGCCTATCTCCGTTCATCATTCTGTAACTGTACAACTCGACTATTTGTCGAGTTCATTATAAGATGCTGGTGAACCGTACCTTGAGGCGGTCATCAGGTTTTATCCTGCCAGATGTTTCCTGGATTATCAATTTTGTTCCATGGCTAATACTTGTAAGAGTTATTTCAATTTATTTCAGTCTGAACAAATCAATTTTGCTGCACTTGTTTCATTCTTTTGAAGTTTCAACAACTTACGTAAGGACGCTTGTGACGTAAGCTGGCTGAACAGATAGGATAGGACCATAATAATTTGTAATGAATTAATAATAATAATAAACAATAATTAACAATAATTTGTAATGAATTAATACTCAATGTATCAACATAAGAGTATATTCACTTGTAATTGTTATAATCAATCAAGCCATACTGTACTTATATGAAACCATGACAGGTATGTAGATTCACATATTGGGGAAGCAAACTTTTCCTTAAATTCACACATATTTACAAAAAATCACTTCAAAATTCATTTCAATTGAGACCAGAAATCTCCCCCACAACTCAATCCCCATGCCCTTAAATATTTTATACAATACAAAAAAATATCATTTTTTAGACATATCAGTTATATCAAGAATTATGATATCTTTTGATACAAAATGTACAACTTTGTTCTACTAACTACAAAATATACCAAACAATATTGAAATTTTTACAATAACTGTAAGCTACGATTGCATAGAATAGTAAAATTTACCATAGAAAACTGCTTTAAATTTTACAAATTTTACTGTATGCTAGCAAAGATTGCTTAGAAAACTAAGACAATGCCTAATCTTATTTGAGAGAATGTTATCCTCCCTACAATGAATGGCCTCTTTTACTGAATGACCCTGTAGGGCAATAAACATTCTGTAATATATCTATTTTATCTGAACTTAAACCTTTCCAGTTCCAAGACAATTTAAAGATACTGCTAACCTGACCCCACACAGTTTCAGCAAAACATCATTTGTTCTGGCAGATCAATAAGTGTATAACCAATGCAATAAAACAGAAACATGAGTAATCTCATTGGTGCATACTGTAATATTACATTTCAAAAGAAGCAACCTTTTCTGAGAATAATATCAGCAGTTATTCACGAAATAGTATCACTTCAACTAAAGAAGGAATAAGTTATGGTTTACATGTACTAAAATATCAAACAAATCAAATATTAAAAGCAAACGCTTTCAAAATGAAAATTCATCCCTGAATCCACCAGAATGTTTTTAAAGTTGGAGGGGGGGGGGGGACCTATATTGGTGTGGGGTCCAGGAACCCACTTAAGGGCCTCAATGGGGTCCAAGGGCAAAGCCCCAGTGGGGGCCAAGAGCCCCCAGAGTGGATTTGGGGCTAAAAAATAGGGCCTAAATTTAACAGAATTTTGCATGTTGCAACTTTTACATATTCAATCTTAAATTAAAGATGCCAACACAACAGGGCCAAAACTGCCTAAGAGGTTTTCACCATTCCGTTTGGAAAGGAAAATTTAGAAATTATTAAAATCCTATTGAACAAACTGAAAGGAAATTTGGTAAAATTATAGGAAATTTGGGTAAAATATGGCAACATTTCCCAAAAGTTGTGAAAAATTCCTGAAAATGAGCAAACTTTATTTAAAACATCCCGATAAATAAAGAAAATTTCCCGAAAAATTGACAAAACTGCCCGAAATGAAAGAAATTTCCCAAAAAGTGAAGAAATTATTTTGAAACAATTAATAAAAAATGCCCGGAAATGAAGGCAATTTCCTGAAAATTAGGGATTTCTGATTAGCAGCAATTTAAACGCAAATTAATCAAACTTCATTTACTTTCCCCCACCCTTGAAGGGACCCTTGATTCCTATGCCCCTGATGCTGACTGATCAGCTTGATCCATCCTTTGCTAAAATATCAGCAACTTTTACATGTTTTATTTGTCTTTTATGGAACATCCAGCAATGTTGGAACCATGGGGATGGGGGCAGGAGGTGCCCTTAAAATTTATATTATTAAGGAACAAATTGTTCATAGTTTAGAACTACCCTTGTAGAAATTGAACACTAAATTACTGGAACCATAGGTGGCGGAAATGGGGGACGCACACTGTGGGTGCGTGCGCATCCACTTTGCCCAAAGTTAAGCTGCGCTGGACACAAACAACCATACATTGGACTTTTTTATTCTGAAAAACAAAGCATTCGCATCTGCCAACGTTTATGTTCCCGCTTATAATTTACAATGTAGTGCCACATCTTTGAAATGGGGCCCTGGGCAAACTTATAATAATGTATGACCTTTTCATACACTGACATGCCCTCCTCCCCCTGATTAAAGTTAGTAGTGTCCATTTACAAAAATTAAACTTAGTGTTCTTTCAAATATTTAAGACAAGTCCTCTTATTACAACTGATCTTTTGTTGACAGATTGAAGAAAGTATAAAACAAACAGTTGACATGTCAAGCTACCCAAATCTCAAAGTGGGGCACTTTTAATTTGTCTGTGGTAAAATACTAGGGGCCCTTGCCAATGAATCGCTGAAGACCGATCTGCTGATTGTGAAAGTGATAAAATGATGAAAAACCTAAACCAGTTTAAGGACACTTATCTTCTGTACTTGCTATTAACATTGTTTCGGACATAAGATATTCCGAATGATGATCAATACGAGTTACTAATTGTGATGTAAATATTTCTGATTTTGAGACTTATGATATATAAAATTCCCAATTCTTGTAATAGTAATAATAGTTCTTATTTTATATAGCACGCTTTCTATACAAGTTTATTCAAGAGCGCTTTATAAACATTGGAGCTTTAGAATATATTTGGGAGAGCTCTTCAAATGGCGCATCATCCATCCATTAGCTCAGGGAAGTAAATGAACACTGCGTTTTCATGCTTCTCTTCCCAAATAGTGTTCCAAGAACCAGGTAAGGTGTGACTGTCCTACCATCAGGACCGATGGCTTACTGTCCCCTTTGAAGGGTGGCGTGCGCCAATCAACCATTGCCAATTCTCTCAACAGCTGAATGGGTAGCAGGAGCTGCAAACAACGTACTCCCGCTTTGATGATCAGCGTATCTATCTGCATAGCTGTGGAAAAACAGGTTAGACCTGACTGGGGCTTCAACCAGGTACCTTCAGCATCTCAGTCACTGGGCTCTACCCATCTTTGAGCTATTTTCCTAAATATCTTGATCTAAAATACATAAATTTTCATAGTTGCAAATTTAAGAAGAAAAGATCTTGACCAATAAATGGTTGAAATTTTTCCATTTATCCCCTCAAAATATCTTGATCGGTTGATAAAATACATTTTATGATTAAGCCTCCCTACCCATTAATATGCATAGCACATATGCAGACAATGGGCTATTCACATATGTTTGTTTGTTTGTTTGATGAGGGTTTGACAAAGAGGTCAAGTTGTGTCTGAGAGAAATTGAGAGAAATACAAGAACGAAAAGTCAGAAAGCTGGTATCGAGAGAGCAGGTGCATGTCGAACATGCTCTTCGACAGCACAGCCTCTCCTTGCTCAACACTAAGGAAACTTCACCCTGCCACAGGCTCCCTCACCTGTATTGACCTATCTATCTGTTCCCCCAACCTCCTCCTAGATTTTAGCTGGAAGGTCACTGCTGATCTCTGTGGTAGTGACCATTACCCTCTTCTAATACACTCCAACCTTCAAACCCCCACTGACCACAACCCCAATTGAAACCTCGAGAAGGCTGACTGGCCCCTTTTTGAAACCCTCTGTGACACGCACTTCTCCCCCGATCTTCTTGAGGGTGATGATCCCATGTCAAACTTCAGTAACATCCTTATCAACATTGATACCTGCTCTATTCCCAAAACCTCCAAATCCCCCAACCACCCCCAAACCCCTGTTGGGGGAAGGGGGGAGATGGTGACTGCAAATCGCCATCAAGAACAGGAAAAGGGTCCTCAGGAACTTCAAAACTCATCGACCACCCACAAGCTCAACCTCTTTCGCATCAGCCATGCCAAGGCCAGGCACACTATCAAGGACAGTAAAACCAACACTTGGAACAACTTCATCTCTTCTCTCACCACCAACACCCCCACTAAGAAGATTTGGAGAACGGTTAACAGCTTCCATGGCAGAGTGGGCAAGTCTTCCTTCTCTTATCTCTCCTGGAATGGTAACCTTCTCACCGCAAAAAAGGACATCGTTAACCACCACGCCACCTCTTTCAGCAAAACCTCGTCCTCGGCCAACTACCCCAATGCTTCCATAACCAAAAAAGATCACGATGAAGCCCGGAGTATCACCTTTCCCTCCAATAACACTGAGAGCTACAACACCCCTCTTACCCTTTCTGAATTAAACCATGCCATCCACGATGCTGGCTGCACCTCCAAGGGCCCAGATAACATCCCCTACCAGTTCCTGAAACACATCCCCAACAAGGCCACCACTACCCTACTCACCATTCAACCAGATTTGGTCCTCACACTCCTTTCCCCTATCTGGAAATTTCATCCCCACCCAGGCAATTTCAAGTCTCTGTAAAATTATGGAAAGGATCATTAACTAGAGAGCCAGAGACTAAACTGGTTCCTTGAGACCACCCTCTCCAACCCCTACCCCCAAGAAGTTATTTACACTCGGCCATCCCCAGCTTTTGGCAGCATCCTCTCCCCCAACTCCTAATCTCTTCAACCTGAACATTAACAACATGCAGGGACAACCTCTTGGCCCAACATCAAACGTGCCCCTCTAAATGGACCACTTCACCATCTTTACTCCCCTAGCTTTCCTCTTGTCAAAAATAGGCTCCAACTCAGCCTCAACCAGCTGCAAGTCTGGTGCAACAATAACAGTTTTAAATTCTCCAAAGACAAGACTGTCTGCATGCACATCTATCATTTCAACAACCTCCACCCCACCCAAACCTCGTGCTCAATGGCAATCGCATCCCTAAAGTTAAGCACACTAAGTTCCTGGGTTTAACTCTAGACCCCAAGCTCTTCTACAAGCAACACATCACCAACCTAAAACAGAAATGCAACAGCTCCCTCAACATTCTCCACCTCCTCTCCAACTTGGGGTGCGAACCACCATGCTCTCCTCAAAATCTTCAGGCTAACCATTCGTGCCAAGCTTGACTACAGCAATATTGTCTACTGTGTCACTCACAACTCTTACCTCCACCACATCAACACCATCCAAAATGAAGCCCTCAGGCTTTGTCTGGGTGCCTACAGGACCTCCCCAATCACCAGCCTTCATGTTGAAACCAACGAAACCCCCTTTCAGCTAATCTGCTAAGGTGTAGAAAGCTTAGCCTCTTCTATGCTTTTAGAGTCCTCACCAACACCCAGAACCCTGTTTACAACCTCATCATGTACCCCAATTTCTCCACCCTCTTTGATAGGACTAAAACCCTATTCCCTTCCTTTAGTTTATGCATTAAATCAAACCACCTTCATCTCAGCATCAACCCCGCCACTCTTGGCACCTTCTCCTGGCCCATTTTTCCTCCCTTCAATCCACCTGGGCCTCTCCACTCATCACAAAAACCAAACCCACCCTAACCTCTTTATCAATCTCCACAACCAAATCAAAGACCAACTCTCAAACTACACCTGCATCTATACCGATGGATCCAAGGAAGACGACAAGACAGCTGCTGCTGCCGTAATCCAAGACATCACCCTCAGTAGCAGGCTCCCCAACTCGTCCATCTTTTCAGCTGAGGCAAAGGCCATCCTACTCCCCCTCAACTTTATTGAGTACTCTCCATTCAGCCACTTTGCCATCTTCTCCGACTCCAAGGCTGTCCTTACTTCTTTACTCAATCCTAAATGGGATAATTCCTCATCCCACCTCCTCCTCCGGAAACTCATTTCGCCCACCCTCTGCAGGAAAAGTATTCTTTTCTTCTGGATACCCAGCCATGTTGGCATCCCTGGAAATGACAAGGCTGATGCAGCCACTAAGCTTGCCCTCAACCTCCCCCCTACCACATTTCCCAAAACCCAATCTGATATCAAACCAATTATTGCTTCCCTTGTTCGTGACCACTGGCAAACCTCATGGGACTCCTTAACTCCACATCATCGAACCCACCATTCATTCCGATCAAACCCACCATCAACAACCTCTCTCGTGTCAACAATGTTCATATTACCCGTCTTAGAATAGGTCACACCCACCTCCTTATTGGCTCCCCCAACCCCTTTGCAACAATTGCCAATGCACCCTCACAGTCCATCATGTTCTCCTTGTTTGCCCCCTGTACAACCTTCCCAGAACTTCCCTCGCTCCCCACAACTCAATTGCTGAGTTCTTCCAGAAAAACTCTCCCGATAAAATTATTTCCTTCCTTCATCATGCTCCCATCTACAACCATAATTAGTCCTCCTCTTCCAGCCCCCTCTCTCTGCCACATATGAACTGAATCCCATGTATCGTTCTTGAGATACTGTGTTTACAAGCTCTTTTCAACAAAATCATGTTAAGCCCCCCTATGCATAAAAATAAAATTCAACATTTTGGTACCATAAACATGTATACACTAAGAACATAATTACACCAAATATGAAACAAAACAGATAAGTGGTTGTTAAAATATAAACATTTTAAGATTTTAACATTAAGCCCTGCCTACTATGCATGACATCAACACCAAAAACAACAGGGCACATCTACGGACCATGGGCTATCTGTGTACTACATATGACATGATTCCGGTGTATGGTTCTTGAGATATCGTGTTTAAGAGCAAGCATCACACACACACACACACACACCATCATGACCGCATAGGTTCCTGATAATAGCATTGGAACCAAAAAAGCCCAAAACCTCCGGTGACCCCTATTGCGACTATCCTCATTCAAGAGAAATAAGATATTCCTTTTTGGAAAACATCACTAAACATCCCAACTCATTCGCATTCTGGTACAAAAAGGACCCTGAATAGGTTTCAATGGGGCAAATAATTAGTTCCGTGCTACCTGGTAGTTTGGGTATTTTACATCCCTTTCTTAAAGGCTAGGTCATACAGAGATATCCATGGCTGTTTGACAAACCAGTTGTGGAGCACTGGTGAATAAAGACCCACCAAGGATTGAAGCCAGGTTGTTTGTTTGTTTGGTGAGGTTTAACGGCACCACAACAACGATGGTCAACTGTGCCCGAGAGATTAGATTATGTCAGAGGTGAGAAGAGAATGGAGAAGTTGGGTATGAGTGCAGTAAGTAGGTAAAAGTCTAAAGAAGGTTAGGACAAGATAAGTTAGATTTACTTATAGTAGCAGGTATGGTGAAGGAGAACATTTTTCTGGGGAGTTTTTGCGGAAGAGCTAGGCAATGGAGGTTAAAGGGGTGAGGGAAGCTCTAGGGTTGGTGAAGGGAGGACAGCCAATGAGGATGTGTTTGACTGTTAGGGACTTGTGACAATTATTCCAACGACGGGGGGGAGGGGGTGAGTCGGTGAGAATGTGTGAGGTGGATGTGACTGTAACCTATTCTGAGGCGATTGATGTAAACTTGGACTTTACGAGAGAGGGTGTGGGAAGTGGGGTTGATGGGAATGAAAGGCTGAATGTTGTGGAGTGAATGTTGTTAACCCAGAACCCTCTAACCATGCCAAGCTATGCCCCAGGTAAAGATTGCACTCTTCTTTTCACTTCCTTTCTCCAATATACATGGGAGAGGGAGACTGCAGTGGGAAGTTGCCACTGACATTATCCTCAAACAGGCCCCGTGAAAGATTAAATATAGAATTGTATGTAAAATAAAGAAAAGGGAAGTGATTGAAAGTATGATATGGCCATATACTGTTCCACTCAAAAAATTTAGCGAAAATCAGCCAGATTTCCCTCCAAACAATTGCTAGAAACATTTTCCCAATTTATGAGTCTGCCTCCTGGAGCCCCAACAACTCTCTCAGCTGCTCCGACCTTTCCTTATAGCAATCCAAAGAGATATAAACAGCCACTGTGCTAACAGCATAAAATCGTAATCATTTCCAAATTATTGCTCTGATGTTTTTGACACATACCTATTACACCACCATGCTTGACTAGTTTTGATTAACTTTTCTTCACACATGTCAAATAAAAGACCTTGTTCCCATACAAACCTGAAATTCAGTGGTAGCTATTTAATACAAATTAATAGTTATGACAATATACCGAAAACTGTGGAAGCACTATACAAATGGGCACTTTATTTGAATGGGTAAATAAATGATGAATGAAGTCTTTCTTAATTTTTAATCAAATATTTGCTTTGTTCTTGTTTTTAGCATACAATCAAAATTTATTTGGTATACAATGAAGCAGATTATATATGCAATGCCTACAGTATGCAGATTAAATTCCAATCAAAAGATTGCTAACACTTAAAATATTCGGCTTAAGATGTTTTTTCTCATAAGTAAAATTCAATTCAATTGCACTATCATTCAAACTATGGTTGTTTTCTTATTATCTTTCTCATATAAATCATAGCCTTTGCTGACTCAAAATTAGTTGGGTGGTAAAGGTGTACAAATTAATCTTTTTAATCTTTTATGGATTAAGTGTTATTAAAATTAAAACCTCCCCCACCCCCCTTCCCCACCTCACCTCCTATTAGCTAGCATAGACCTACCTACCACCAAGGATAATAAGTTAAAAGCATCTTAATCCAGGAGCGTGTCTAGTTTTTCGTTTTTGAGGGGGCTGAAGCCCCTTAAAAAGCATGTCTTAGTAAGAATTCACCTCCCTAACTTAGTCCAAAATTGTACATTTTTGATCCCAAGTTTTAGATTTTGGTTTATAATTGAAGATTTTTGATCCAAAATGGAAAATGTTTGACCCTAAGTTGTAGAGTTTGGTCCAAACATTGAGGATTTTAAGTTGGTCCCTAATTGAAGATTTGTGGTCCAAAATTGAAGAATTGTAGTCCAAAATTGAGATGTTTTAGTGCAAACTGGAAGAGTTTGGGTTAAAAATTAACAATAATTCGATTGATATGAATACAAAATGGCAATGCCTCTGTTTTCTATGATTCATTTGCCAATTTTTCACTTAATTATGTTTATGGCATTGAAAAAACCCAAAAAAAATTGAAGGGTGGGGGGAAAGGGGAACTAAAAAAAATTACCAATGACAATATTTCTTTCGTTCCATGTTTCTGAAATTTTCCAAAAAAAATTACAAAAATATTTAAAAATTTCAGCAAAACAGCTTGGAAGAAGCAATATCCAATTTAACACACTACTGCAGCTTCACCAGTATTATATAAACAAACTCACGCTCTCAGTCTCCCCAATCATATATTCCTTGCCACAAAATATTCAAAATGCCTTCAAGAAAATTGCCTAATCTAATTAGAAACTAATTTTATTACCCCTCCGGTAAGATTCCTCCTTTTATGTATTTGACAAAAATCAATCAAGTTTGATTCTGAAATGACCTCAATTCCCATTATGATTTCATCTATTTCATCTTGGTTGTTTTGGTGACAAAATATTTATTGCATCCTAGATGCGGGGTAAGTAAACATCTTATTTTCCAAAGAAAAAATTTTCTAGAATAAACAGTTTCAAAAGTCATGTAAATACAGGAAGATGCTGAGAGACAACGATGTGATGTTAACCATGAAAACATCATCGTCCACTTTTGAGCTTGCTGTTAGAAGAATGGTTACGTTGCTTTACATTTTTTGTTTATCTATTGCTATATTTTACATTTTTTGTTTGATTTATTCCTATATTTTACATTTTTTCTTCATGTATTTCTATATTTTACTTCTCTTCATCTATTTCTATATTTTATTTTTTTCTTCATGTATTTCTATTTTATTTTATATTTTACATTTTTTTGTTTATGTATTGCTATATTTTACATTTTTGGTTATCTATTGCTATTTTACATTTTTGTTTATCTATTGCTACATTTAAGATTTTTTTTATCTATTGCTATATTTTACAATTTTTGTTTATCTGTTGCTATATTTTAGATTTTTGTTTATCTATTGCTTACAATTTATATTTTTTTATCTATTGCTAATTTTACAATTTTTGTTTATCTGTTGCTATATTTTACATTTTTGTTTATCTATTGCTACATTTAAGATTTTTTTAAATTTTTGCTATATTTTCATTTTTGTTTATCTGTTGCTATATTTTACATTTATCTATTGCTATATTTAATTTTTATCTACTATAATATTATACATTTTTTGTAATCTATTGCTATATTTTTCTGACTTTTGTGAATTTTATTAATTGCTAATGGCCCAATTGATTTGATTCTTTTATTTCAATAAAGCATTCATTGAATTATTTGATACATTTTTTAATTAAACACATAGAAAGTGGAAATGTACTGTTACCGCCTGTGAAATTCATTTTAAGACCATTCATTTTCAGATAAAAATAAAGAGTTCTGAACTCAAGTATATCTCCTGAACAGCTATACCTACGTACCTACAGAGCTTTTGTATTTTTTCCCCCATTAAATCTGTTTGTGGGGGTCGCCTGATTTATAGTATGCATTTAATTGGTTACATTAACCCTTACTCTACCACTCAGCAATATTATCACATTTTGGGTGCCTCATCTTTGACTCTGCCTCTAAAGCATGTTTTCAAAAAAGTGCTGATAAGAGTGAGGGTTAATTAACCTTTAAATTTATAGGTCTCAGATGAAAAGTGAGGGCATTTTCTTGCTAATTCATGAGATTTGTGAAAGGTCTTATTTTAAATACTTTTGTTTTTGAAAAATAAATTAAGTATTCATCAGAAATAACTAAATCTGATTTGAACATTCAAATGGCTGTACCTTAAGAACAATCATGGGTTCCAATAACAAGTGTGCATGCTCACATAAAATTATTTCAGTTATTCGGCAAAGTGCTCCTTTAAATGGCAGAAAACTTTTCTTTCACAACCCTTACATAAATGTTAGCAAATTTTTGAATTTAGAAAATAGGGGGACATGCTGCAAATTTCTTTAATTTTGTGGAAGGGGGAATTTAGAGAAAATAGGGACCAGTGTTTTAAAACCCTATGTAATTTCTTTAATTTTGCCAACCTAAAAAGTAGGGGGGATGAGGGGAAAGGAGGGGGTTTTTTTAAAACTGTATTTTCTTTGATTTTCATATATATATATATGCTACAACACAGCACAGTGTAATATATATATATATAGCACAGGGTATATATATATATATATATATATATATATATATATATATATATTAAATATTGAACCTATTATATATATATATATATATATATATATATATATAAATGTTTGCAGTATATATATATAATAAATTCAAAAAGAATGAAGAATTATATATTATATATATATATATATATATATATATATATATATATATATATATATATATATATATATATATATATATATATATATATATATAATATGTATTTTATATGTATTTGTGTATATGCATATATAATGTGTATATATTATATATATATGTTATATTATATGCTGCAAACATATTTGCAAGCATATGTGTGGAATAGGTTCAATATTTGTATATATATCCTGTGTATATATATGTATGTGTGTATATGTATGTATGTGTGAGTAGTAGTATTGATGACACTGAGGTAGAACCATTTTACACTGTGTCATATTTTGTCAGCATGTTAGTGAGCGCGTCAAGGTAGGAAGAGATCAATGACCTAGGTTATTGTTGGAATATTCAAATATATATTGTTAAGGAAAATATATTTATATTATATAAATATATGCAAAACAAACAAAAATATAATATATATATATATATATATATATATATATATATATATATATATATATATATATATATATATATATATATATATATATATATATATATATATATATATACATACATTTATATATATATATATATATAAAAAGATAAAAAAGAATAAGTATAAATTAAAAATAATGAAGAGATAAAAAGAAGAAATATGAATTAAAACATATGTAAAGATTTAAAAAAGGATAAATCAAAATGAATGAAGAGATGGAAAAGAAAAAAAAAGAGAAAATAAACATCAAAAAAAAAATGATCAAGATTGAAAAAAACAGAAGGAAAAAGAGCTAAAAATTAGATACAGTTTTAAAAATAGGTTGTCAGGGAAGAAGAGACCATAGAAACAGAAATGTTTTGAGTGTTGTGGAGGTAGGACAGTTCATAAAAATAGAAAATCATGTTTGGGTGTTGTTAACAAACACAGTTTCTCCATGAAAATGACTACACAAACAGGGTTGTTAGGGAAAATGATTTGAATACAAGCCCCTGATCCTCAAAGGTAGCACTTTCAGCCAAAACAAGATACGGTGATACTACCTAAATCAAACTTCTAAACTTTGCAAGCAAGTTTGAACTTGCCCTTAAGAATCACGGCATTTTTGTATGGTGCAGATGAAGCAGGGATTTATCCTAACGTGTTCAATTCTGAACTTGTGGTTGTGGGAGAATCCAGTGGTATCCAACAAAAGGAAGACAAACCAGAAAAGAAAGACCCACCAGAAAAGAAAGATGAAAATGTAGTTGTGCCTCTGGATATTAAACAGGGTTTTCAACCAAATGAATCGTATCGTTACTACCTGGGAAACGATGATTTCATCTCTGTGAATGGTTATCAAGGATGAGTTTATATTCATCTAAGAACATTTCAGCAATTTGGAGTGAAATATTTTCCAACGAAAAAAGTAATCGCACTTAAAACGACACAGTGTGAAGCGATGAAACAGTAGACTCCAAAGGTGAACAAAGCAATTTCCACTCTGATCAGTTCAAGCTCCAAGGAGGACGTAGAATCAAACAAGTGGCCACTGGGTAATTAAGTCACAAGATGCAGCATTAGGGAAAATATCCATCACAATGAATGATCCATTAAAGCATCACGTAAAGACTATCGTATTGTCTATGATAAACATATTATTTTAAAGGATTATAACACAATACCCTTTGGCTATAAAATACCTTGTTAAGTCAAGTAAAAAGTCATTTGTTCTAGCTTCATCCATCAGTATGGATTCAAGATGTCAAGAAATTATCAAAAAACAGTATCTATAATGTTTAGTATATCTTTTATTCTATGGTTAATGCTTTATCAAAGGGATAGAGTGGAATCTAATGTGAATCTTATTGTAAATAATTCAATATTTAATTTCTCTGATACTTCATTCTCTCTCTGATAGTTCATTCTCTCTCTGATAGTTCATTCTCTGATATTTCATTCTCTGATAGTGCATTCTCTGATAGTTCATTCTCTGATAGTTCATTCTCTGATATTTCATTCTCTGATAGTGCATTCTCTGATAGTTCATTCTCTGATAGTTCATTCTCTGATATTTCATTCTCTGATAGTTCATTCTCTGATAGTTCATTCTCTAGTAGTTCATTCTCTGATAGTTCATTCTCTGACAATTCATTTTCTGACAGTTCATTCTCTGATATTTCATTCTCTGATAGTTCATTCTCTGATAGTTCATTCTCTGCCGTGTCAAATGTATCCACTTCATTTTTCCAAAGTACCTCTTACTTTTTTTGAGGGTTATTTAAATATTGTATGTCAACTGTTCATTATGATGTGTATTTAAACATCCTTTTACAAGTGTTTTCAGTGGTTCCACGCAATCCGAAAAGAGCTTTCTTGTGAAAATTTACTAAAGTATTACAAAAGTTTGATCTGTTTAGTACCCAAGAAGATTATTCTGCTATATGGAGAATGGCAACCCCTCTATGAAGATATCAAAGTCTGTACCATGTATACAATTCTATCAAGGTATACCAGGAAACCTGGACAATGTTATAGATGGACAATTTAACAATTTGATCATCATTGACGATTTGATGGAGAAAAGTGGAAATGATGTGAAAATATCACAACTGTTTACGAGAGGATCCCATCATAAAAATTCATCCATTATGTACCTTGTTCAAAATATCTTTCATCATGGAAAACAACATAAAACTATCAGCTCAAATACGCATTACATGATTCTCTTCAAGAACCCTCGTGATAAGATCGCAAATCAAACATTTATAATACCAAATGTTTCCGACACGTACAGACCAAGTATTTTGAAGAAGCATTTACAGATGTAGTGCCAGGAAGCCATGGGTATTTGTTTGTTGATTTTACCCAAAACTGTCTCGAAAACATACTCCCTGACAAAATCAACTATGTTTATGTTCCACGATCGAGTATAAATCCTTCAAACAAACTCATAACCCATCATTTATGACCATGTCTCATTGTAAAGGACCACCTTCCACTGCTTCAAGTCGTAGCAAAAGCTAAAGGAAGAAAAAGACAAAATCTGCTATGAGATGCACCTGACAGTGTTTTTCATGGCATAGGGAGTGTGCTCAAATGTATTAAAAGAAAATGTTCCACTAAACTCATCTTCAGAAGAAGAAACTTCGGCCTCATCAACAAGTTACTTTCTTTAGCTAAGAAAAAATTGAAGACTCCTTGGAAGGTCTTCAAAATCGCTGTTCATCTCAAACTACAGAACCACTTGAGTTGGACCAAGAGATGACCAACAAAGAAATTTCTCTCACTCCAGAAGAAAAAGTCAGAGAATATCAAGAAGCTTTACATAAATTTCTCACATTTAAGAAAGCTCAAACCCCCTTTCATTGAAAGTTCAACAGGAACCACTAAAAGACCTTCAGACACCAACCGATCAGAAACCGTTGTTACAAAAGGATGTCCTATCATCAGAATTTATTTTAGAAGATTTTCATCAACTTGTTCCAAATCAAATGTTGAAAAAGACCAAACAATTAATTGAAAAGATTAAAACAATTTCTTCTTTAGGGTGGAATGGGAGGGGGGAACTGGTGATCAACAATGAAGTTATTTCAGGTTCAAATATTGTAGATCTTTTGTATGACATGTCTACAAGATCAAGAAAAGCTCCAGAACCTGTTGGCATGGAAAAATTGATGCAATCACTGGCTGAGATGAATATTCCAGCCTCTTTGATTATCAATTCAAAACGTTGTGATAGATTCTTGGACTTGCTAAAAACCAAAAGAACAATAGCTTTTTCCACTCCATTAAGAAGTGTCTCCATAAAAATCAATTGCATTAAGTCCAAAATGGGAATCATTTTGATATGAATCAAAGTGGGAATTATTTTAATTAAGTTGTTGTTGATGTGCTTCAGTTTGATGTGTACAATTTTTTGTAAAGAAAAGCAACAAAGATAAGAGATAACAAAAGATACAACAAAATCATTTACATAAATACTGTATATTCGATGAACTGTATAATACAAAACTGATTACAATGAAACTTTAATTTTTTTGTCTTTATTAGTTTACTTTCTAACATATCTTAGTAGAGGAGAGATTGAATTACAGCACGTGCCACCTGCATCTTCAAAAGGAGGGATTAAACACCGGTTCTTGAATATCGAAATGACGTTGAATAAAATGGTCACTTGACGATCATTTTACTTCAAATCATTTGTAAAGTTGTGAACAATGGACTTCTACTGGTTTCGTACCTATACTACGATGATAATGATGATTTGCGAATGAACAAGCTTATCCAATACTTTTTTAGTACTGTAGCCTATTCTTATAGGTCATGTTGTGCCACATCCTTGTTTTAGGGTACGATTAAAATGTTCGACAACAGAAGCTTTATTCCACTTTCTGAAGAATAATGAGGGATTTCTTGCTTCTTTAAATACGTCTGAACGGTGCAATTATAAAATTCTGTTTCTTTCTCACTACTTTGTAAATTGATGGGTATTCCTCCCGAATCAAGAATCTTTTCTAGAGCAAGTTTAAGATCTTTTTCTTTCTTAGATTTCAGAGGAATAACCCAAGCATATTTGGAAAATACATCAATGCAAGTCACAGTGTATCTTATACCCCGATTCTACTTTGAAAGGGATGTCATGTCAACTAAGTCAATTTGCCATAAATGATCCATGCCCAGTACTTTCACCTTGTTTCTCACAAACTGTTTTTGTACAGGTTTGTAAAGGGTAAAAGCATCCTCCTTTTGTAACCATGCTTCAACATCCATATATTTTGCAGTGGGATTCACCCTTTTCTCACTTTTGTACAAAGCATCCTTACCCCCAAACCCTAAAGGATGAGACGGGTCATAGTACACTTCCCTTCTCCACGCATCAAAACTCATCATGAATGCAATACCACTGATTTTTTCAACTGACTTGGTGAATCCTACACACATGAATTTTTAAAGACTTAAAGACATAAGAGATAAAAAACAAACAAATAAAAACATTATTATATGCAGTTACAACTTATTTATTGTCATCATGTAATAAATAATAAAAACCGTCACAGTTACAGGCAAAATATATTTTTATGCTGATTTGAATACGGAAAAAGTCCAGGTTTCTTTCATGGTCAGAAAGTTGTTCCAGTTCTAGGGATTTTTCCATCTAAAATCTTATACTGTTTGAATCAAAGTTTTTAATAGTTTATCATCCTGGAGCACTGCTTACCTCAGCTGTTGACATACATCTGCCATAAATAGCAAAACATTAATAATATGATAAAAAAGAACTTGAATTCTTTCACCTGGAAACATTTCTTTCATTATCGTTGTGGTGACATCACAAACATTATCACGTTGGATCTCATTTATGAATTTCTAAAGCGCTTGATAGTTCTCATTAGCTGCCATCCACTCAGCTATACTTCTGGCCTTATTGACAATTGCCATCATATTTTTGTCATAGCTCTTGTTAAATCCTCAAGTCTCCACAACAAAATGTCATGAAATAAATTAAGAGTAAGTTTTTCATGACATTTCTGTACTTCTAAAGAGACTGTCTGGTTGTTGGCGCCGGAATTATGTTGTCCAAAAGATTGTCATGTCCACACACTATTTTGCTAAATAAATACCCAGTGCCCATGGTTGAGAAACAGTCAAAGTATAGTTTTTTTATCTGACCACTCCGATTCAACAGACTTCCAATAATAACGATAGACGTAAACTTGTTTCCGAATATGTTTCAGTCTCTTATGCCTGAGCCGTAAGATATGTGCAGCTCTGTAAAACACACTTCTCACCAATTCGGTACTGATGCTGTTTAAACCTGTTCTATCTGTCCCCTGTCAAATTTTCTCTTGTGATGCATGTATGATATATATATATATATATATATATATATATATATATATATATATATATATATATATATATATATATATATATATATATATATATATATATATATATATATATATATACATTTATATATATATATATATAAAAGATAAAAAGAATAAGTATAAATTAAAACGAATGAAGAGATAAAAAGAAGAAATATGAATTAAAACATATGTAAAGATTTAAAAAAAGGATAAATCAAAAATGAATGAAGAGAAAGAAAAAAAAAAGAGAAAATAAACATCAAAAAAAAATGATCAAGATTGAAGAAAACAGAAGGAAAAAGAGCTAAAAAATTAGATACAGTTTTAAAAATAGGTTGTCAGGGAAGAAGAGACCATAGAAACAGAAATGTTTTGAGTGTTGTGAAGGTAGGACAGTCCACAAAAATAGAAAATCATGTTTGGGTGTTGTTAACAAACACAGTTTTCATGAAAATGACTACACAAACAGGGTTGTTAGGGAAAATGATTTGAATACAAGCCCCTGATCCTCAAAGGTAGCACTTTCAGCCAACACGAGATACGGTGATACTACTTAAATCAAACTTCTAAACTTTGGAAAGCAAGTTTGAACTTGCCCTTAAGAATCATGGCATTTTTGAATGGCGCAGATAAAGCAGGGATTTATCCTAACATGTTAAATTCTGAACTTGTGGTTGTGGGAGAATCCCGTGGTATCCAACAAAAGGAAGACGAACCAGAAAAGAAAGACACACCAGAAAAGAAAGATGAAAATGTAGTTGTGCCTCTGGATATTAAACAGGGTTTTCAACCAAATGAATCGTATTGTTACTACATGGGAAACGATGATTTCATCTCTGTGAATGTTTACAAAGGACAAGTTTATATTTATCTGAGAACATTTCAGCAATTTGGAGTGAAATATTTTTCAACGAAAAAAGGAATTGCACTTAAAACAACACAGTGTGAAGCGATGAAACAGTAGACTCCACAAAGGTGAACAAAGCAATTTCCACTCTGATCAGTTCAACCTCTAAGGAGGACGTAGAATCAAACAAGTGGCCACTGGGTGATTCAGTCAGAAGATGCAGCATTAAGGAAAATATCCATCACAATAAATGATCCATTAAAGCATCACGTAAAGACTATCGTATTGTCTATGATAAATGTACTATTTTAAAGGATTAAAACACAATACCCTTTGGCTATAAAATACCTTGTTAAGTCAAGTAAAAAGTCATTTGTTCTAGCTTCATCCATTAGTATGGATCCAAGATGTCAAGAAATTATCAAAAAAACAGTATCTATAATGTTTAGTATATCTTTTATTCTATGGTTAATGCTTTATCAAAGGGATGGAGCGGAATCTAATGTGAATCTTATTGTAAATAATTCAATACTTAATTTCTCTGATACTTCATTCTCTCTCTGATAGTTCATTCTCTCTCTGATAGTTCATTCTCTGATAGTTCATTCTCTGATATTTCATTCTCTGATAGTGCATTCTCTGATAGTTCATTCTCTGATAGTTCCTTCTCTGATAGTTCATTCTCTGATAGTTCATTCTCTGATATTTCATTCTCTAATAGTTCATTCTCTGATAGTGCATTCTCTGATAGTTCATTCTCTGATAGTTCATTCTCTGATAGTCCATTCTCTGATAGTTCATTCTCTGATAGTTCATTCTCTGACATTTCATTCTCTGATAGTTCATTCTCTGATAGTTCATTCTCTAGTAGTTCATTCTCTGATAGTTCATTCTCTGACAATTCATTTTCTGACAGTTCATTCTCTGACATTTCATTCTCTGATAGTTCATTCTCTGCCGTGTCAAATGTATCCACTTCATTTTTCCAAAGTACCTCTTACTTTTTTGAGGGTTATTTAAATATTGTATGTCAACTGTTCATTATGATGTGTATTTAAACATTCTTTACAAGTGTTTTCAGTGGTTCCACGCAATCCAAAAAGAGCTTTCTTGTGAAAATTTACTAAAGTATTACAAAAGTTTGATCTGTTCAGTCCCCAAGAAGATTATTCTGCTATATGGAGAATGGCAACCCCTCTATGAAGATATCAAAGTTTGTACCATGCATACAATTCTATCAAGGTATGTATACCAGGAAACCTGGACGATGTTATAGATGGACGATTAAAGAATTTGATCATCATTGACGATTTGATGGAGGAAAGTGGAAATGATGTGAAAATATCACAACTGTTTACGAGAGGATCCCATCATAAAAATTCATCCATTATGTACCTTGTTCAAAATATCTTTCTTCATGGAAAACAACATTAAACTATCCGCTTAAATACGCATTACATGATTCTCTTTAAGAACCCTTGTGATAAGATCGCAAATCAAACATTTAAAATACCAAATGTTTCCGACACGTACAGACCAAGTAATTTGAAGAAGCATTTACAGATGTAGTGTCATGAAGCCATGGGTATTTGTTTGTTGATTTGACCTAAAACTGTCCCGATGATCTACGGCTAAGAACCAACATACTCCCTGACAAAATCAACTATGTTTATGTTCCACAATCGAGTATAAATCCTTCAAACAAATTCATAACCCATCATTTATGACCATGTCTCATTGTAAAGGACCACCTTCCACTGCTTCAAGTCGTAGCAAAAGCTAAAGGAAGAAAAAGACAAAATCTGCTATGAGATGCACCTGACGGTGTTTTTCATGGCATAGGGGAGTGTGCTCAAAACGTATTAAAAGAAAATGTTCCACTAAACTCATCTTCAGAAGAAGAAACTTCGGCCTCATCAACAAGTTACTTTCTTTAGCTAAGAAAAAATTGAAGACTCCTTGGAAGGTCTTCAAAATCGCTGTTCATCTCAAACTACAGAACAGACGAACTTGTCCCAGTTGGACCAAGAAATGACCAACATTCTTCAAGAAATTTCTCTCACTCCAGAAGAAAAAGTCAGAGAATATCAAGAAGCTTTACATAAATTTCTCACATTTAAGAAAGCTCAAACCCCCCTTTCATTGAAAGTTCCAACAGGAACCACTAAAAGACCTTCAGACACCAACCGATCAGAAACCGTTGTTACAAAAGGATGTCCTATCATCAGAATTTATTTTAGAAGATTTTTATCAACTTGTTCCAAATCAAATGTTGAAAAAGACCAAACAATTAATTGAAAAGATTAAAACAATTTCTTCTTTAGGGTGGAATGGGAGGGGGGAACTGGTGATCAACAATGAAGTTATTTCAGGTTCAAATATTGTAGATCTTTTGTATGACATGTCTACAAGATCAAGAAAAGCTCCAGAACCTGTTGGTATGGAAAAATTGATGCAATCACTGGCTGAGATGAATATTCCAGCCTCTTTGATTATCAATTCAAAACGTTGTGATAGATTCTTGGACATGCTAACAAAAACCAAAAGAACAATAGCTTTTTCCACTCCATTAAGAAGTGTCTCCATAAAAAATCAATTGCATTAAGTCCAAAATGGGAATCATTTTGATATGAATCTCAAAGTGGGGAATTATTTTCATTAAGTTGTTGATGTGCTTCAGTTTGATGTGTACAATTTTTTGTAAAGAAAAGCAACAAAGATAAGAGACAACAAAAGATACAACAAAATTATTTACATAAATACTGTATATTCGATGAACTGTATAATACAAAACTGATTACAATGAAACTTTAATTTTTTGTCTTTATTAGTTTACTTTCTAACATATCTTAGTAGAGGAGAGATTGAATTACAGCACGTGCCACCTGCATCTTCAAAAAGGAGGGATTGAACACAGGTTCTTGAATATCGAAATGACTTTGAATAAAATGGTCACTTGACGATCATTTTGCTTCAAATCATTTGTAAAGTTGTGAACAATGGACTTCTACTGGTTTCGTACCTATACTACGATGATAATGATGATTGTACGAATGAACAAGCTTATCCAATACTTTTTTTAGTACTGTAGCCTATTCTTATAGGTCATGTTGTGCCACATCCTTGTTTTAAGGGTACGATTAAAATGTTCGACAACAGAAGCTTTAATCCACTTTCTGAAGAATAATAAGGGATTTCTTGCTTCTTCAAATACGTCTGAATGGTGCAATTATAAAATTCTGTTCCTTTATCACTACTTTGTAAATTGATGGGTTTTCTTCCCGAATCAAGAATCTTTTCTAGAGCAAGTTTAAGATCTTTTTCTTTCTTAGATTTCAGAGGAATAACCCAAGCATATTTGGAAAATACATCAATGCAAGTCACAGTGTATCTTATACCCCGATTCTACTTTGAAAGGGATGTCATGTCAACTAAGTCAATTTGCCATAAATGATCCATGCCCAGTACTTTCACCTTGTTTCTCACAAACTGTTTTTGTACAGGTTTGTAAAGGGTATAAGCATCCTCCTTTTGTAACCATGCTTCAACATCCATATATTTTGCAGTGGGATTCACCCTTTTCTCACTTTTGTACAAAGCATCCTTACCCCCAAACCCTAAAGGATGAGACGGGTCATAGTACACTTCCCTTCTCCACGCATCAAAACTCATCATGAATGCAATACCACTGATTTTTTCAACTGACTTGGTGAATCCTACACACATGAATTTTTAAAGACTTAAAGACATAAGAGATAAAAAACAAACAAATAAAAACATTATTATATGCAGTTACAACTTATTTATTGTCATCATGTAATAAATAATAAAACAAATCACAGTTACAGGCAAAATATATTTTTATGCTGATTTGAATACGGAAAAAAGTCCAGGTTTCTTTCATGGTCAGAAAGTTGTTCCAGTTCTAGGGATTTTTCCATCTGATATCTAATACTGTTTGAATCAAAAGATTTTAATAGTTTATAATCCTGGAGCACTGCTAACCTAACCTGTCGACATACATCTGCCGTAAATAGCAAAACAGTAATAATCCGATAATGAAGAACTTGAATTCTTTCAGCTGGAAACATTTCTTTCATTATCGTTGTGGTGACATCACAAACATTATCACGTTGGATCTCATTTATAAATTTCTAAAGCGCTTGATAGTTCTCATTAGCTGCCATCCACTCAGCTATACTTCTGGCCTTATTGACAATTGCCATCATATTTTTGTCATTCTTTCAAGGAACTGGTGGTCCATCCGGACACGTAGCTCTTGTTAAATCCTCATGTCTCCACAAGAAAATGTCATGAAATAAATTAAGAGTAACTTTTTCATGACATTTCTGTACTTCTAAAGAGACTGTCTGGTTGTTGGCTCCTGAATTAGGTTGTCCAAAAGATTGTCATGTCCACACACTATTTTGCTAAATGAATACCCACCCAGTGCCCATGGTTGAGAAACAGTCAAAGTATAGTTTTTTTTATCTGACCACTCCGATTCAACAGACTTCCAATAATTACGATAGACGTTAACTTGTTTCCGAATATGTTTAAGTCTCTTATGCCTGAGCCGTAAGATATGTGCAGCTCTGTAAAACACACTTCTCACCAATTCGGTGCTGATGCTGTTTAAACCTGTTCTATCTGTCCCCTGTCAAATTTTCTCTTGTGATGCATGTATGATCCTTCTGATTATTACCTTCAGTCTCACAACTGGCACAATCCTGTTTCAAAATCGTATTCACCTTTTGAAGAGCAAGTTCTTAGAAGACTTGTTCCAGCAAACTTTTTAATACCAGTTCAATAGCTGATGGAATGCTTATGACATTTATTGTATACGATCAGACTATCTTTTTTATTGTTCCTGGTTCAGTTGCAAATGGTTATGATTTATCTGCATTCCGTTACTTTTATATAAGTATACTCTGCCCAGAGCCATTTGTTTTCCTTAACAATCCCTTTCTCTCTAAATGCTTCTGTAGCCATGTGACGTCAGCTCATGAATATTTCAACACTTAAACGCTAGCGTTTAACCTTCTTTCTAGGCCTGCATGACGTCATTGATCTGTTTCAACCTCCCCAAATGACATCATGTCACTTTGGGGATCACTGATATCATGCTGGTATCAAAATATGACATCACTCCCTGGTGTCTTCAAAATCTCTTATTTGAAGGTATACATTTATTAAAAACACTGACTGTCAACACATGTAATAGCCCAGTTGCGATCAGTTACAATTTTTTTTTTTAACCAACTAGACCGAGAGCCCAGAATTTTATTCAAGTGAAAAGCAACGGAACAACTGACCTCATGGGTTGAAAGCTCCATTCCCCCCATGTTACAAAAATGCTTTGCTGCCAGGTCTGGGCTAGGGGGTTTCCACCAAAATCACGTGATCAATGACGTCATTACCACAAATCCATTTCAGCAATATCTGGAGACCTATACTTGATTAACTTACAATTGATGTGTCTACACCCATGTGTTCATGGTCAAAGAATACAATGGTAACCATGGCATCGTGAAATAATGAGTAGTTTTCTCTGTAGTTTATTCATCCGCCAAAATCACGAGATAGCTGACGTCATTATCATGAAATATATTTTCGTCATATCTAGAAAACTATTGATAATACTATATTTGAATATTTTCTTATTCATCTATAATTCAATACAAACATTTTTTTTTAAACTGATCAGAAAATCTTGGGAAGTGTCCAGGTGGAGGGCCTGGGAAGGAGTGGGAAGCACCTACATTCTACAGTTGGGATATGTTACCAAATTCAAGTCCCAATTTGAGACAATTCCAGAATTGTCGCATGCAAATCCAGTCATGCCACTAACAGGAGGGAGAGGAAGATGCTTTGAGGGGATGGAGAAGGTGATTCCTCCATTCTACACATCCATGAAAAATGCTTAATTCAAGCTTACACCATCGAATGAGCAAAAAAGATCGACAGCTGCATTTACCCAGCAAGAGAAACTTGACTTTCTGTGGCTGCTTCAATCCTTTACACAGGAATTGCCACTCTTTACTGGATTCTTTTCCCAATTTGTGACAGATAGCCTCCCACAAACCTTTATCACATACATGGACCCCATATCTCAACCTACAACAAGAAATGATGTTGTGAAGGAGACAATGGTGTGACAGTAATATGACTTTGCTATGGCATTAAAAGTATACTCTATCCAGGCTTTGAAAACTCCTACTTTTGACAAAGTCATCATTTTTCTTGGAAACTTTCATCTTGAGATAGCTTTCTTTGGAGCTATTGGAACATTACTGGCTGATTGAGAGGTAGAATATATCATCACTGTGGCAGTGTTTTGGCTGAGGGATCGCTATGTGGCTTCATGAAGGGTGAATTTTATAACATCGATTCCACCTTCTTTATGCTGCTGTTATGAAACAAGTACTTTTCTCTTAAGTTCATGGAATTGGCGCAAGATGCACTGTCCTTAACACAAGAAATCATGTCAGATTATGACATCAATGTTGAATACTGTCTACTTACTACTGAGAATGCTGCATTCCAGGATCTCATGAAGAAATATGAGACTGTTTCCATCTGTCATTGATGGAAAATACGAAAGTACAGCAGCATACTGGGCAACCTATGTGTATTTCAATAAACAGGTTGTCTCAAGAGCTTCTGCGGGCTGTTTGAACCAATAACATTGATAGCTATATTAATGTGCTCCCACATGCTTGATGTGTTCTTTGCTTTGAACCGACCAAATTATGCTAGATGGGGATCCTCTTCCCACACAAGCTGCAGAATATGGATTGCAAAGCTCATGAAATTTTGAAGGAGGTGCTATTTAACATAACAAAATTACACGCTAAGAAGTGTTAGTCACCCCATAAAAAGCCCAAACTTACACCATCACCACCACAAAAAAAAAAATCAAAGACGCCCAGAGTTAGTAAAGAACTTATCAATGTTGACCTTAAAATTGTTAACAGAATTGGAGCTAACCACCCACTCAGGAAAACCATTCCACTCATTAACAACTCTTTGCGAAAAGCTAAAATGCTGAATATCTATCTGTGAGAACTCTTTGGTCAACTTTAAACTGTTACCACATGTCACCTGAGGATTAGCTGAAACATGTAAGAAATAACAGGAAGTCAAAGCATCACTACCAGATAGGAACTTGAAAACCTGAATCATATCTCCACGTACTCTTTTCAACTCAAGCGTGGTTAAACCAAGAATTCCCAACCTAGATTCATACGGAAGATTTCTCACTTCGGGAATAAGTCTAGTGGCTCTTCGCTGAGCCTGCTCCAAAATAAACTTATCCTTCTCATAAAAGGGACTCCAAGCCTGAAGAGCATACTCAAAGTGAGGCCTGATTAACTGCTGATACAAAATAAGAACAGCCTCTCTTCCAAGAAAACACAAATTTCTTCTAATCAAACCAAGCATCCTATTTGCCATTGCAGCTGCTAAAGCACACCGTTTTGAAGGCTTCAGATTGCTAGTAATGACAACACCTACTGTAGATCCTTTCTTGATCAACACAACCAAGATTTAAACCATTCATGTAGTAATCAAAAGCCAAATTGTTTTAACCAAAATGAATAACTTTGCATTTATCAACATTGAATGACATCTGCCATGTTTATGACCAAGAAACTAACTTATCCAGATCAAAAGTGAAGAATCCCTGGCATCATCAATACTCCTGTACAGCTCAGTATCATCAGCAAATTTACAAATCCTGGAGCCAATGGAAACATCAGTATCATTAATGAAGATTAAGAAAAGAAGTAACACAATACAGAACCCTGAGGAACACCACTTTAACCTTCTTCCATGTAGATACTTCACCATTAACAACAACTCTTTGTGACCCGTTAACTAACCAAGAATATATCCAACTGGCACACTCACCCGCCACATCAAGTGCTCTTGTTTTCATCATGAGCCTGCCTAACGGAACCTTATCAAATGCTTTTTGGAAATCTTAATAGATAACATCCACATTATGACCAGAATCAACTTGTTTAGTACCATCATCAAGAAACTCCAATAAATTAGAAACACAAGACCTCTTAGGTAATGCTGGGACAATTTCAACAAATCATTGACCAGTAAATGATCTACTGTAGTACAACATCCTTATCAATGGACTCCATGACCTTGCACACAACACTAGTAAGACCATGGAGATACTATTTGGGAAGTATCTCCATGGTAAGACTCACTGGCCTATAGTTACAAGGCAAACTGTGGTCACCCTTTTTAAAAATAGGAGTGACATTAGCAATTCTCCAATTACTAGGATCAACACCTACATCAAAGCACTTTGAAAAGATAATACTCAGGGGAACAGAAAGAACATTACAACACTCACGTAAGACAGCAGGATGTATACCATCTGGACGGAGTGCTTTATTTGAATTCAAACCCTTCAACTTCTTAGACACAACATCAACTAAAAAATCAACAGTCTTAATAGAGACTGGAGAGCACACTAAGATAATCCACAACATTATCAGCAAGGGACTCCTTAGTAAAAACAGACACAAAGTAGTCATTCAAAACCTCAACCCTATCCTTACCACAATTGATAGTAACACCATCATTACCCTGAAGGGGACTAACAACCTCTTTGGATTTTTGCTTTGAGCGAACATACGAATGAAACGATTTAGGATTAATCTTAACCTATTTGGACAAACGTTTTTCAAAAAGCACTTTAGTATTTCTTATCAAACCCTTTGTGAACTTTTTTGATCCTTATACCTATCAAGCTCCGCAGGACACCCACTACATTTATAACAACGCCATAACGTTTTCTTTTTCCGAACAGCCTGCCAGAATCTCAAGAGCAAAACTGTTAAAACCTAGAAGGAGATGCATTTTAGCACAAAACTTTGTACAGGCACACATATTGGAGCTCACGTACGATTTGATTAGCTCCACCCATTACACTCTGTGTGATGGGTGGAGCTAAAAAAAAAATCAAAACTTTCATCACTCTGTCTCAACATTCTCAAATTTTTTCATATCCAGTATCTTAACGGAAAGGTATCGTTCCATAAATAAATTCAGAAGTGAACACCGATGTATGGTCACGTCACTTCATATTTTAATTTTCCTTAATGATTGTGAGAAATCTGTGATATTATCGATAATACATGAAGGTCCATCGGAATGACTGATCGATATTATCGCAGATATCTTGCGATCTATAGGGAAAATTAAAAAACGGAAGTAACGTTACCAGCAAAACTGCGTTCACTTCTGAACGATACCTTTCCTTTAATATTTATCAATACTTGATGTCATAAGCCTTTACATCTTTTTGCCAAAAACCTTTTACAATGCAGCTAACCATGTATACTTTATGACGATGCAATGCATATTCCAAATGCACAGCATCTGACCATAAGAAAGAGGCTAACCTGTTTTAAATTGACCAATTAACCAGTCAGGGGACTTACATTCTCCAGATCAAAAAAACCTGACCTGCTTTGACAGCTTTAGCAATTCATCAATTATAAGATTCATCTCAGAATTGGGTGATTTCTTAGTCCCTCTGGAATATTTATATAAGATGCAAAAACTTTTAATTCCAAAAAATGAAAAATTGTCATTAATCTTGGTAAGATCACAGTAGAAAATAAAGTTAGAGTTTATTATCATTTATTGCTTGAAGGACATGCAGAGCTACCATTGTAAACATTTAATTGTAATAGAGGACAGTGATGAAAAAGAAAAGAAAAAAAAATGAAACAAAAATGAAATATAAAATAAGCATTTTCACAACTAATTTAAGTGTTGGGTGAATTTGTGACATGACAATTGTAACCTTAAAGAAATGGCAAGCTAGCCCAAAGCTCACTAAGATCTCGCAGTTGGAGTAATCAAGAATCCCAATTTTCAGATTCTGAAATGAACTTGCAATTGAAGCCGTCGAGCTCGCAATTGCAACCGCTATGAGCTTGCATTTGGAACTGCTATGGCTCGCAATTGGAACCACTATGAGCTTACAATTGAAACCATCATGAACTTGCAATTGGAATCACTATGAGCTTGCAATTGGAACCACTATAAGCTTGCATTTAGAACAGCTATGAGCTTAAATTTAGAACTGCTATGACCTCACATTTACTACTGCTATGAGCTTGCAATTGGAACCACTATGAGCTTGCATCTGGAATCGATATGACCTTGCATTTGGAACCGCCATGAGCTTCCAATTGGAACTGCTTTGAGCTTCCAATTGGAACTGCTATGAGCTTGCAATTGGAACCACTAAGAACTTGCAATTGGAACTACTATGAGCTTACAATTGGAACTACTATGATCTTGCAGATAGAACCACTATGAGCTTGCAGATGGAACTGCTATGAGCTTGCAATTGAAACCGCTATGAGTTTGCAGGTGGAATCGCTATCAGTTTGCAATTGGAACTGTTATGAGTTTGCAAATGGAATCGCTATGAGCTTGCAACTAAAACCGCTATGAGCTTGCCCAATCTCAAGTTACAACCAGCTATCTGTAAGCTCACGCAAACTAACTGACAAGCTTGACAAGTTAACCACAAGCTTAAAGCGAGCTCAAATTTAAGGATTTAAAGAGTGGCAGACCTCTCTATATGAAAATCGCTCTAATCTTGACGTATGTGTTGATGATTCTGAACCAAACCTGCAATCAAAATCTAACTGGAATAAGACATCAGTCATTTTCAATCAATTAAATTTTAGGAAAGAAATTTTCCGATTTATATCAAAATATTGAAGTTTTTAAACTTCTTGCATGAGAAATGTTGCATTTGTTAAAAACTCTTAAACTTGGATTAAGTGGGGATTTTGCCATTCTTATTTGAATCAGTAAAAACTTAAAAATGTTATTTAATGTTTTTCTCAGAATATAAAGCTCCATCTAATAGACAATCAAAACAATTATAAAGTTGAACTATCCAGACCTTTAAAGGAAAGCTAAACACATTAGCCTTTTTTGGTGAAATTTCCAAATAGTCACTGACCTGTTTTGCCAATATTAAGTGATAAAGCATTATTGTTTATCAAACTGAGATAACTACTTGGAACTAATGGTATTAGAGAAGCTTTGTGGCTCTCCACATAGGTCAAAAAGTTTGCTAAATATTTATGAGTCTGGAATATTGTACTCTCACTTTTCAGTGTAGTGCCCCTTTAATCTGGCAAGGGCTTAAAAAATGGCATCATAAATATTTTGAAATATCTAAAAATACCTTTTCAAATGTTTATAAATCGGAAAGAATTATTGGCAATATTGAAGACACCATCCTATTTCTTGGCATTGATACATTTAATGTTGATCAGATACATGGCTCCAGCATGATATATCAAATCAAATATCTAGCGCAACAACCATAAATCTATACAGATTAACAAGTTAAGCTCACTCTTCTGAACAATCCATGCGCAGTCATGTGACAAGAAGTCGTTCAACATTTTGATGAGAACTGGAGGCGGTTGAATTGATAGCTTGTGTCTCATGATGCAATTTGCAACAAGGCAAGATCTTAGCGGCAGTGACAGCAGTGAAGTATTTAAGACCCTCTAAGGTACCTCTTCATCAGATAGTTAATCATGTGAGCTAAGATAAAAGTATGCTTTCTGCCTTGGTGAGTTCTGCACAACTTGAGGTGTATCATAAATTGTGGTTTGTTAAAATTGCGAAAATTGTCACAGAAACGATGAAAATAAAATGACTAGTCTTATGAATTTCACTCCATCAAAAATGATGATGAAACCTGAAAACCAAAGGATTTGAGGTTCCGACGCGGAATATGAATTTTAAGTTTGAACTATTGTATAATAAATGTTATAACACAATGGGATCAACGTTACATTGACAACCAAATAACTTACAGTCCTCACAAGAAAGGAATTTCACAATTATTTAGATTCAACCATTATTATCCCATTAACCTATATACATTGGCTAACAACATAATTATTTCAATTATAAAACAAAACAGACATACGCTTGTTAAAGTATGAGCAATTTAAGATATTATTAAGCCCCGCCTACTCATTTACATGCATGACATCGCCACGAAAAACAATAGGGAACATCTGCGGACCATGGGCTATTTGTGTACCAAATATGAACTGAACTCCATCCATATATACTTCTTGAAATACAATGTTTAAAAGCTCTTTTCAACAAAATCATGTTTAGCCAAGCCCACAATGCATATTAATAAAATTCAAAATTGTTGTGCCATGATCATGCAGACACTAGCTAACAACATAATTACACCAAATATAAAACAAACTGATATGTGGTTGTTAGCATATGAGCATTTAAAGATTTTAACATTAAGCCCACCTACTCATTAATATGCAAGACATGCCACCAAAAACAATAGGGCACATCTGCAGGCCATGGTCTATTTGTGCACCACATATGAACTAAATCATGTATAGTTTTTGAGATACTGTGTTTACAAACTCTTTTCAACAAAATCATGTTAAGCCCTAGCTAACAACATAATTACTTTTAATATGAAACAAAACAGACATGTGTTTATTTATATATGAACATTTAAAGATTTCAACATTGAGCACTGCCTACTCCTTAATATGCATTACATTGCCACCGAAAAACAATAAGGCACATCTGTGAACCATGGGCTATTTGTGCACCACATATGAACTGAATCCCATGTATAGTTCTTGAGATACTGTGTTTACAAGCTCTTTTTAACAAATAATGTTAAGAGCCCTGCCCACTATGCATATTAATGAAATTCAAATTTTTTGTACCATGAACACGTAGACACTAGCTAACAACATAATTACAATATGTATGAAACAAAACGGACATGTGGTTATTTAAATATGAACATTTTAAGATTTTAACATTAATCCCTACTTATTAATATGCAAGACATCAACACCAAAAACAATAGGGCACATCTATGGACCATGGAATATCTGTGTACCACATATGACATGAATCCGGTGTATGATTCTTGAGATATTGTGTTTAAGAGCTAGCATCACACCCACACCACACACACATGCATACACACGTACACACATACATGCACACACACACCATCATAACCACAAAGATTCCTGATGCTATTCGCATTGGAACCAAAAAGACAAGACGATATTTCAAAGAGAGAACACTTTCAATGCAAAAGATTTTTAACAAAACAATAAATAATTACAGTTGTTATATACTGTATCCCAATGAGGGAACATGCTAGGACAGCTGAACCACCTGCACCAATAATTCATTAACAACCCACTCAAATCTTTTAATTTAATTAACAAAGAGGATAACCTGGTAGCTGTTAAAAGCTCCATGGAACAACCAATAATAAGAAATATATACCTAACACATCTTCTTCATCAATCACTCGTACCCCATGTGCAAGGAAGCCAAGAAAATTATTACCAACTAAAAATCGACCACTATAAATATCATGAGAATGGTCTGTTTTTACCCAGTTGACATCCTTAGCAATTGATGGTAGTGATTTTTCATGCAGTGTTAAGTCAAGGTCAAAACTGAAAAAATGATTCTAAAGAGTCAATTTCATTTGGCAAAGAAAATATTAATGCACAGAGGAGCACGACAAATCACCTTGCAGTTGCTTTCTCCCTGCTGAAAAATAGCACAAAAAATACTGAAATTTCTAACCAAAGGAATTCAAATCACAAAGTCTGCTGAAATTATCCTCTCAGGATCCATGGATGAGAGCTCAAGCCTATGATGAAATGTGACAAACGCATTTTGGAAAATGTAATAGCAAGCTGTCAACAAAATTGTGCATTTTTTTACGATTCACATAAAACATAACAAGAAATGGAAAAGCTGATAAGTAATATGTATCTATTGAGGTAGGATATCACACTTGCTTGTTTTTTCCCCATCACTAATAGAGATGGGTGTTCTCACTTGGGTAAGAGCTCGTAATCAAACCCACTGTAGGTCATCAAATCTACTGCTTTTTGCTGACATTTCACTGGATCTGATCACAGTCACATGATCAAAATCCAGAGCAGGCAATCAGATCCACCGATGGGATTCTCAAAAACCGTGTGTGAACGCAGATCAGTGACCTGCCATCACATTAGTCATGGAATATCCTGTTTGACTTGTTTAGTTCACGTGAACAATAAGTTAGCCTGCTCGTTTTTGTTTCACAGGTTTTTGAATGACCCACTGTTTTGCTTGCCCCGTGATCAGATCGCCTACAGTGGGTATGATCAGGGAGTTGTTATTTGACCAAATAAACAACTCCCTGGTCTGATGCAAATTACAAATCGCATTATTTTGTTCTATAATAATTGAGCAAGGTTATCGTCAATGGTGAGGGCGGGGGAGGGGATAGGATCATGATCAGGAAATCAGTGAGAACACAGCCAGAGAGTTTACCATCTGAAATGGTTATTTCAGTTTCATGTTTTGAACAGTGCATGACAATCGAGGTCATAATGTGTCAGAGTGAGGTTAGATCAGATGATACTCATTGTGTCATGCCAAGAGAGGAGATAAAGTAGCAGGCAAAGTGGTGTAAAGAGAACATAAAATGATGATAATCAACATCATTATCTCATCATCCACTTATACATATATGTGGGGATGAGATATTGTCGTCACTTTGCTGTATAGGTAAATAACTGCCTGTACCTCATACACTAAATGGCCACCCCCTTGATATTAGGGAGGGGGGGGGGATGGTGAGGCCTACCAGGGGGTCTAATATGATGACCTCATATTAGGGGTTAGGGGTCATAAGGTTTTGGAACAGGACAAAATTTGGTGATTTTTGCATCTGTCCATGTATTTGTGTGTGTAGGTGTGTATGTGTGTGCATGATTGCATTTCAGAAGTTATTTAAGTGATTAGGGTCAAGAGTCAGAGGTCAAATATGTGAATTTAGGCAGTATAATTATTTGCACGATTTTTGTACCACTTTAAATTCTGAAAGTGCAAGACCTATACCAACCCTATTGTACCAATATATATTTTGGTACATGAATTTGTGTCCTGTAGACTCTGGGGTCAAAAGGTTGAAGCTCACAAAGCTATTGACCTTTTTACCATTTTCCCCTAAAGTGATGGAATGGTAAGTGTGATGTGAGCATGAATGGCGTCATACAGTATGGTGCGATAAATGTGAAAACCTCAGAAGTTATTTCGGTGATTAGAGTCAAGAGTCAGAGGTCTAATATGTTATTTTAGGGAGTATAATCATTTGTACAATTTTTGTACCACTTTAAATTCCGAAAGTGCAAGACTTATACCAACCCTATGTTGTACCATTATATCTTGGTACATGAATTTGTGTCCTGTAGACTCTGAGGTCAAAAGGGCAAAGGTCACAAAGCTATTGACTTCTTTTCACCACTTTTCCCTATAGTTATGGAATGGTAAATGTGACGTGAGCATGAATGGTGTCATACAGTAGGGTGTGATAAATGTAAAAAAAATCAGAAGTTATTTTAGGGAGTATAATTATAGTGTACTAATTTGTACATTTCTGAGCCATTTTAAACTCGAAAAATACAAGACCTATACCAACCCTATGTTGTACCTTGGTACATGAATTTGTGTCCCAGTAGACTCTAGGGCCAAAAGGTCAAAGATCAAAAGTCTGTTTGTACAGTGGCAGTACAACCCATAGACATGCCTAAACAAAGATAGCCCAGCCTGTCACAACATCTGCTTGTAATGGAGCTCACATGGGCAGTGCAATCCATCAAAAGTCAGAGCTATAGTGACCCTGTTAGCTGTTCCTCCCACTAAGCTGTACTCTTAAGGTAATGCAATCAGCAACTCCATGGATTGCTTTCTTGTTACAGTAGCATTCAAAAGCAAAAACTTCATAAATGTCAAGTTCCAATTGACCTCTCTGAGTTAGTTGATTGACAGTTTTTCTTAATAAAGTCACACAAATTTATCTAGCAACAAAATCTGCGTCACTAAGTGGGGGAAAATCCTATGTGGTACTGGTACAGTACAGCTAGCTAGCAGCGCGCTATGCAGTCAATGCAATATACTGCACAAAACAAATTCCTGCACACACAGACTGAGTGACGACAAGATGCTTACGGGCTCACTACGAGTTTTGTAAATCTGATTCCCATTACCCAGAACGGTTAGCAAACGGATCTTATTTTATGCGTTTTGCTCAAATCTCTAAAGATCCAGAGAAGTGCCATAAATGGATCAAAGCTTGTGGCAGGCCACACGAACATCTAAATGTCAATATATTGGGCATGCATGATTGCGGATTTGAGGTTTGTTTGCCCCACCTAGTTACCGAGTTGCTATGGTGGGTGTAGCCTATTTCCTTAGCAGGAGTGATTAGTTGAGAAAAGAAAGTAATGTACGTGATTTTCAAGCAGTATTTTTAGTTGAAGGCCAGTGACCTTCACCGTAACTTCTCATATAGACTCTCAACTTCTTATTTATGTTCATATATATGCAAATTTATCTAACATATAAAACAGAACACAATTAAACCTTAAGCTTCAACATGATGAAAAGGCATTTACTTACACGGTAAAACAGATGCATAGCTTACAGAATTTTGATAGCAAGTCAAATATTCAACTAAAGATAGATCTATGTCTCTAATATCAGAATGAGTGTCAGTGGGTTGCATCTCAAGATTTATGCTCAAAGGTAAAAGGAACTGTTTAGTCACAATCTTTGACTGAATTGTAATGAACGTGGAGAATCTTATGTGTCCACATTTTAAAGTTCAAAATTATGTATGGTTGGGACATGTCCCAGTGCTTATTCACATTTCTTTTAAGTAGCGTATGGCCACAACCTTCTCTGAAATGTTGAGTACTTTTACTAAGTAATATTCATTCAATTCTGATGCGAAATTATTAAAGGATTATTATTTCAATCAAATTGCTCCGAGGTATAGGAAACAAGAGCGGTACACGAGACAAAATGCCCCCTAAGAGGATTTGATCTTCAACGTTGGGAATGGGGGGTAAAACTGGAGCATGATGGGAAAATTGCTCAGCAAACGATAAATCTCAGAAAGCTACCTATGTTTTCAGGTGATTTCCTGATTGCAATGTTTGATGAAGACCTTATCTTCCTATTCCTGAGCAAACATGCAAAGTTGAATCTCACAAGTACACAGCAATTGGGTAAAAACTATTACCATTTGTGCACCTAATATTTATACTACATGATATATTTTCCTCCCCCTGCTTTAAAAATAAATAAAAACAAAACAAACTTGTCATGAATGCCACCCCTCCCCTGCCCAATTAAAAAAAAAGTCAGTCATCAATCCCAATATTATTTCTCATCTCTTGGGGGACCACTTTTACTATCCAAATATAATATCTTTTTATCAAAACATGCCATTGTTCAAGTGTCCTGTCATGTTAACATTATGGACATAATACTTCTGCATGATTCTAGTCAATACTATTTCACCTTTTACAGCTCCCGATTTCACCTATGAAACCAAGAGTTGTCATTTTAGAAGAAACCTTCTCAGGATCATTATCATTACAGGAATTGCAGCCTTACTCAACCTGTCTTCAGGGCTTCATTCCATATGGATGAATCGTACCATTTTGGCTCATTAATGACAAAAGAAACACCTATTAAAGGATTAAATTACCAAGTTTTGGACACCATATCACACAAAATCAGTAGGGAGTCAATAGAATTTTCAATTCCTCAAAAAAAAGATGGGAATTCCTTAAAAAAAAGATGGGAAACAAATTCTTTATTTTTTATGTAGACTGCTACCCATGGTGATATTACCAAATTACTGGATTGAAAATACAAAGATATTGTGGGGAGGGATGCCAGATTGGCATTTTTGACACCAAATTCCAGAAATTTGACATTTTTTTGGATTGGTTGGCACCAGAAAATGTTGTTTTGAGTTTTGGCAGTTTTCAGTTTTTGTTTGGCTCTTTTTTTCGCCAGCTAAAATGTTTGTATTTAAACTGCAATATATCATATTTTCATTGTCTTTCATATGATATTTTGCTCTTTCATAACCCTGTTGGCTATGTTACTGGCTAAAATATGATGTACTTATCTGATGTTATTTGACAACCTATGTTGTCTTTGTAAAAGAATGGTGCATGGGTACAACAAAGATCTTACAAAACGTTTTGAAGATCTTTGAATACAATACGTGCGTCGTGCATGATGCATCATGCGCGCGCTTTTGAAGGAAGATGGCTTTTTTGACATTTTGAAAATAGGTTTTTTTTTTTTGGCATTTTGAAAATATTTGTTTGGCTCTTTTTAGTTTTTTGGCACCTTTTAAAGTAGTATTTGACAACTTTCATTTTTTTTAATCTGGCAACCCTGATTGAGGGAATCGTGTGCTCAACAACAGTGTATGGAGGTTGTATCATATTTTCATTCATTGGCTAAAAAGACTATCTCGTAAAATGAGATGATCAGGTGGGTGATAATGTATTTTTATTGCACAGCAATGGCTACTACTTTCTTGGTCAAAATTCCTTGAGACACTTAATATTCAATGGTGTTTTCTGGTCAATCTGTTGTCAAAATTGTTTCTTTATTTTTTGTATAAAATATATCTATTGGGTGATTGTAGACCATGGGGAATGTTTATTTATAGATGACGTTAAGAGCATGAATTTTAATTCATTTTCACCTGTTTGCCCTCCTCCACACCGCCAAGCATCCCCTCCCCTCCCATTCAATGTTGGCATATATATAGTTGCCTTAAACTACTGTTCATTCAAAAGAAGGTAATGTAGAAAAATTATGGTCCAACATTGAAAGAGTGAGAGGGAAGAAGAGATTGGGGGTATATTTTGATTTGTTTTTAATTATAAATTTTGTCCAAGATTTTATGGCACAGTAATGGCTAGGTCATTTGTGCTTTTAATATGGCTGAACCATATTGTTGTTTTTTACATTTTTTCTGCACATTTTTGATTTTATTGTTTTCATTTGTTTCCTCAATTGTTAAACTCAGCCTGAAAAAATCAAAATCCAGATGAAAATATCTACAAATTCAAACAAGGATTGAAAAACTTCTGTAGACAGTCCAATACAAAATGCATGCTATATGGTTGACTGCCATTCAGCCACCTGTTCTAGAATGTTGCGCAGGATGAAAATTTGTTGGATGGTACTCCTTCTTCTAAATCCAGCCTGTTCATTTAACTGTCAACACCGTTTCTAATTCTGTCGATTAAAGCTCTTCCAAATACTTTGCTTGATATGGATGTTAAGGTTATTCCGCGCCATTTATCGCATACAGTAGTATTGCCTTTCTTAGGGTTTTTTTGTTATCAGTCCTTGCTTCCAAGATTTTGGTATAACTTTACTATTGATAAATTCCTCAGCTGCTGTTGTACTGCAGTTGCAGTTTCTTGACATTGTAAATTTGTATTAACTGGCAGTTGCAGTTTCTTACATTGTAAATTTGTATCAACTGTCAAGATCTTGACAGTATCTTGGAGAAAGATTTGCATCTTGAATATGGTATGGGAACACAGTGAAAAGCAGTTAAATAGAAATCAACTCTTTTATTAGATGCACATTTTGCAATTTAAAAGAGTTGATTTACAGTACTTCCTTGTACTACAAAATGGAAACTTTTCATAATACATAATGCAAAACTGCAAACAGTGTTTTTACCTGGGAGTTGTCATTTAGATAACAACTCCCTGGTTTTTACGAAGCTAAGCATCACTCTTCAACACAGGAAATTACAGGAGATGACAAAAATATTAACTACATTACATGCCTTTGTGCTTTCTACTAAGAATTTATCTTTAAAAAATATCTGTGAGTCAAGCAAATCATACGAGCATGAATATAAGAGATGGAATCTTCTGCACAGAGATTTTATTAACAAACATCCGATGCAATAAATCATATTTTTTGGAATAAGATCAAAACTGACGTATTTCATTTTCTGACAATTTATGACAAATTCAAAACCTTGATCAATAAATAGTATTTTCTTTCCAGCCTAGTTTGGGGTTGCTTGTTTTATTTTGATCTAAAATGTAACAACATGATGCAAAATTTATAAATACAGCTAAAGCATATTACTATTAAGAAACTATTGTCAGTATTTTTTTATTTTCAATAGAAAAAATATATTCAAAACATTTCTTTTATCTTGCATTTTGGTGATATTTCCATCATAACAAGTAGAAAAGCCATAATATGCACATATGTAAGCACTTAAAAACATTTACAGATCTACTGTACCAGCAAGTACAAACATCCATCTGTTTTCTGCTAGGGGTTACTAACATAACAACAGTGCCCTGGATCTCACAGATATGGCAACTTCCTTTGAAAAAATAATCCATTTTTTCTTCAGCCTTTCAAGATTTTGCACAAAAATGTTAATCAATGATAATAATCCCTGCCATATGTGGGTTACATAAAGTACACATTTGAGCTTTATTGTTGTGAAGGTGTAATTAATGTATCATCATCGTTCACACATGACAATCAAGAAGCCCAGACATAAGGTAAGAGTCAAATGTTGTCTTGTCCCAATCACATCAAACAAAAAGAGGGCTTGTGTTTTCTGTCTCCACGAATACTCTCAGGTTTTCAAATCAGGCTACATGCAATAATGACATGATAATGAAGCCTGGCCAAGGAAATGGCCATGGTCCAATATGTGGCAATGTGTAAAGGTTTGTTTGGTTTGGGTTTTTTCAACTCCATGGTTTAATGAGGTTTAACTGCAGGCACGGGCAACAGTCAGAGTCAAACATGCCAAGAGGGTGTTAAATAATTAAGGTGCAAAAGATAGGAAAGAGATGATTGGAAAGGAGGAAAGGATGAAGAGAAGTGAAATTTTAAAGGAAATAAGTTGTAGAAAAAAAGGTGGTAAGACGAAGAAAGAGAAAGGGATGTGAGATAGGAAAGGATGGTGGTGTGGGGGATTAAATCAAGTGGGAAAGGTTGCTGTTGCAGAGGAAGGTGCTAATGTTGGCGGGGGATTGTTCTTGAAGAAGTCGCAAATAGTGGTTGGTATAGCAGGTGATAGGAAAGATCTGGGAGTTAGTGTAAATCGGACAGGTTAAGAGGATATGATTGATTGAGAGATCAGTATTGCAAGTGGGGCAATGTGTGAGATATGCATTACCATTAAAACATTGTAACATGAATGTATTATCATTCTGAACATGCAATAATTTTTTCCCAGAGTGTAAGTACAGGAGAAGTAAAAACACAACGGTAAATGATAACAAATTCTTGCTGATGTGGTCTCTTTTTGCAAAAAAATGAAAACAGAACAAAACTTAAGAAAACAAAGAGGTGGAAAGTGACTGAGGACACAGAGTGAAAGTGTTTGGGTAAAACCAAATTACTGCTCATCCCTCTCCCCATCAAAATATTGCACTTCATCTATCATCATACAACATTGAATTGACATGAGGATTTTCAATACCACCACTAATCGACATAAGTATTGCAATTGAGTCATAAAATGCTCAGCAATTTCATCTTCATGACAAATTTTTGGAAGCTGCCAAAAGGCTTAGTGGGAGTTTTTATGTCAATGCATTCTAACTCAAACTCAATATCTTCACACCCCACACATGACACTGTCTAACCAGGGATATGTTATCAACATATCCCTGGTGTAATCAATCAACCATTACCAGCCATGGTTCACACCCCACAAGTGACACTGTCTAACCAGGGATATGTTATTAACATATCCCTGGTCTAATCAATCAACCATTACCAGCCATGGTTCACACCCCACAAGTGACACTGTCTAACCAGGGATATGTTATTAACATATCCCTGGTCTAATCAATCAACCATTACCAGCCATGGTTCACACCCCACAAGTGACACTGTCTAACCAGGGATATGTTATTAACATATCCCTGGTCTAATCAATCAGCCATTACCAGCCATGGTTCACACCCCACAAGTGACACTGTCTAACCAGGGATATGTTATTAACATATCCCTGGTCTCATTAATCAACCATTACCAGCCATGGCAACAGTTTTTGAACTACCTGAGAAACGCCTCTTAACAGTTTAATAAACTTGTTTCACCCATGATGAAGACAACAAGATCTTCTTTCATGCTTCAACACATCAGTTTCTAAATGTCATTTTTCCAATCACAATCCTTGCAGAGGTTAATGATACTGAAACTAGGTTACGAATGTATCTCTGCTTAAGCGATCACCATGCTACTCCAATCAACCTGGTGAAAGTGGCCAGGTGTGTTCAAAACAGAATAATCAATGAACTTTTAGAAAATAGATCTAAAAACAGTAACATGATAGCATGTCTATGAAAAATTGATCAAAAGTTTGTTCATACAAAATATATATATACTATAATCACTATTAAAATTGATTTTTTAATAGAGCTTGGAAAATGATACCCATCTAAATATGTTTCAAATACCAGATTAGAAAAATACAGGAATTAATCTGAAGGCCCATGCTACAAACAAGAACATAATTATGAACCCTGATATTATCTTTACAGATTCAAAATGTCCATACTTGGCATGACAAAAGAAGATACTGTAAATATGCATGGGTTTTACCTTTCCTCGTTACCTGGCAATAGCTCTAATTGTAAGGTCACAATAAGAGATATGCAATAATAAATTAGAAAAACAAAATGAAAACTGAATTACCTCTGTCAGGTATTTTAACAATAGCATATAATATAATAATAATATTATATCTAAAATACAGTATGAAGTATATTACAAAGATTGTTTGTAAAGGACTGCAAGGAATCTACACAAGGATTGAGAGCGAACCTCAAGCCTAATATTTTACCTACAATAGTGTATGAAGAGTTTAAAGAGAACTCTATTCAAAATCTTTGATTGGTTGAAATTTCAACCAATTGCAGATGATGTAGCTTAGTCAGTAAGGTGATGGAATTCAGATTTTTCTTTCAAACCTGCAGTTGTAGGTTCGAATCCCACCAGAACCATTTTTCTTGTATTTTTTTTTTTCTTTCGCTCATTGTAAATTTTCTTTTGGTGACTGCTATTGTAGTGTTATCTTACTAATCTTTCACTTTCACATTTATCTTTCTAACAAATATGTTGAAAAAACAACTTTCCTGTAGATCGTTATGAACTATGATTGAATCTTCACACACACACACAATGCTACTTATGCACAAACAGGAGGGATCTTGTATGTTCCAAAACCGGAAGTAACGTCAAAGCTCTGCATCCCCTAATTTTACAGAGACCAACGATGTATGAACTGAGATAAACCCCCCTCTTTATTAGTTTTTTTTTCTTCAAATTCCACACTTAGTCTACGTTTTAAGTATCATAAACTAGAAGTGATCTTAAAACACTCATAAAGCCAAAATAAAATACATTTTAATTCGGGTTGCTGACAGAATGTCTGATAAAAGTGTTAATCTAAAATTGTTATTGCCATTTTTGATGGTAAGAATGATTTTTTTAGCTTTTTCTTTTAAATCTGGAAAATA